>VXBI01013271.1:1813642-1832075 GCA_013397375.1 Toxostoma redivivum | reverse complement strand
AAAAAAAAAAACCAAAGAACGTAGAAAGTAAGCGAGCTGCCAGGAAAGACTTTTTTTTTTCCTCCCCCCCTTTTGCTGCCACCCATCATAAATAGCTACAGCTACACATTTTCAAGTGGTATTGTGACTTTCAAGTTGATGATAGCTCTCTTTATATATTTATCATGTGAAACGCTTTGAGTGTTTTAGCTCTGGAAGGAAATGCTTATCAAAAAAAGGCTCTATTTTATGTGCTTTAAACAGTAGAGAGTGGAGAGCAGAAGTGCTAATCTTATGGATCACAAACTGCATATATTCTGCCAGGACAATGTATGTGATACCCAGCCTTCTAGCAGCATTCTTTTCCCAAAGCTGAAGGAATTGTTCTGGCTACCATCCTTCACAGAGGCTATCAAAATCCTCTCCCAGCACCGTGGGCTGCCTGCTGGTGAAGCACACGCTGTGACAGCCTAATACTGAATTACCTTACTATAAGACAGGATTTTATACACATACACTAATGCACATTAAAGTAGATACTTCTAGGAAATTTCCAGTTTTCTGAGCCTGTGCAGTGGAGTACATTGTATGGGAACACTGGGCAGATCTAGCCAGTGTGTGCTCTACCTTGACAGTTGTACAAGCTGCCTGGATTATATGGCTGCAAAGTTTTGGGAACACTTACCTGAATTATCTTGATGTTTTGTAGGTTGAGGTTTGATCAATGAAGTTTTTGGTTTAAGGGACTTTCTTCTGTTTTTCTTCACCTATTCCCTTGCATTATCCTGATCTGTGTGATACTGCTTACTTCAGGGGAGTACCTGTGTTTCTGTGATTAAAGAAGCTGTCTCTGAGGAAACCAGGTCTTTGTTGCTTTGAAGATCAGAAACAAGACTAAAACATCGTGAGGAAATAACCTGCAATTCACTGGGGGCAGTGAAGCAGCCACTATTGAAGAGGGCTGTCTCATTTTGCCAAAGCTGGAATCTGTGCATTCTTTATGCACTTAAAAAGAGTTTCAGCAAGTTATCAGTAATTCTCTCTGCCAAGGAATGGCATGTAGATTGCAATGGCCAGATCTGCACCAGGAGGAGAACTTAAGCATGAGAAAAGGAGAGGGTAGTTTTGCCATCTATCATCTCAGTAATTCATACAATGACAAAAAATAGAATTCTGAGGTGCTATAGTATTTAAATAAATATCTGAAGATGATGTCTCAGGCAAAGATCTTATCCTGGTTTTAAATGTTTTCCCCATTCCAGCATCATAATTTTCATTTTGGCCAGATTGAGTCTGAGTCAGCTGATTTTCATCCAGGTGCTGACAGGCATTTTGATATCCTTGAGAAAACAGCAGTGGTATCGCTAACAAATGAGATATGCTGCAGCATCTTTAGCATATTTCTGGTACAGCTCATCCCTTCGCTAGGAAATTATGCTGCAAAGGCTGCATATGTGGGGATCCACCAAGGTCTAATAGACATTACTGCCCTTTGGGTCATGGTGGACAAGGATCTGCTGGTCATTGCATGTACTCCAGCAAAATCCTACATATACACATGCAGCACCACATATATGTGTGGGTGTGTGTGCACCAATGCAATGACACTGGTTCTCAAATAACCACATGCTCTTAATGCACATGCAGTACTGATGAATTGGCATAAATGTTTTTACCCAAACACTCTTTATCAGAAATCTAACAAATATAATTCAACAGTGCTGTGAAACATTAAATGAGCCATATCCATGGTTCTAGCATTACACGTGTAGGTGAAGATAACAGAAATAAGGAGTTAGGGCTGGATGTTTCACATTCACACTACTCACACATCTTATGCTATATTAACAAGTTAATAGCCATTGATTAATTGCAAAACATACCAATGTTTATAGATATTATGTGTATACAATCACTTAGCATTCAGACTGTCAGCTCTTATTCCAGCCCTGATCTTTAGTTTCCTTAATTTTCTTATATAAAATGCTGTTTATGCTGAAATGCCTCATATCACTGTTTATATACAAGTAGCTTGTCTTCTTTCTTTCAACACAATTGGTTTAAAAATAGTCATGCAAATATGAAAAATTTCCTGTTTGTGTATGTTAAAATATTTCACTAAAGGCCCAATCTGAAAATTCAAATTTCATTTGTTTTGCTGATCTATACGAGATTTTTAAAAGTATACTCTAAGAAAGTCAACTCAGCCATTTTAGAACTGTATGGATTTGATGATGTTGTTTCAATGACTCTCAGCATGTTTTCCTCCATTTTTTTACAGATTTGTTGGCAACTATCAATTATTAATATCCTAGCAAGACCAGTCCTTCACTCTGATAAAGCCTAAAGCTCTGTATCAGATGTATATTTCCCTCACAAAACTCACATATTTTACCCTATGTAGACTTAGAACTGAAAATGAGAGGGTCACTTCAGGACAAAAAGATAAATTTCTTCTAGATTAAAGACTCTCAGGTGTTTTTAGTAGAAATCACCTGTTCATATGGTAATTACTTCTGGAGCCACATATCCTTTCACTCCATAATCATTCTGATTTCTAGATGAGATAGTGGCATTTCTGTAGCAACTACAGCAGTTGTTTTCAATTCACATTTGAAACAAATCACTAAATTTAAATCATTACACGTCTTCATTTTCTTCTCTCACATTTGAGATTTGCCTGCAGTGCAAGGGGTTTAGCCCATCCATCCTGATCTTCCTCACCCTGAGGGTGTGGGCTCTGTTTGGGTTATGAATATGTACCTGCCTTAGTTGGGATTCTCTTTCTGTGGCCAGTCTGCCTTAGCATTGCAGTAGTGCCTCTAAACTACAGGTTTTGAATAGCAAATAAGACTACTCTTCCCAAAATCCCACATTCCTGCATCTTTGAATACCCCTGGCAGCCTCCTTCTCTCTCCTAAACAGAATTATATATGTGGCATTTAACTCCTTGTTTTCCTTTCGGGTTGTTCCAGGCTACTAGCACATTTCCTGCTCTCAGCTAACCCCTGTTCTGCCAGTGTGGGATGCTTTTCTAGCAGGTTGCTAACGTGCCAAGAAGCATATGCGTTTCTTTGTGAATATGGAAGATATTTTCCAAATTTTACAGCTTCTGACCCAGAAACAGGAATATTCATCACTGCAGCATAATTTCAGACCTGCCAAGAATATATCAATTATGTCATGTAGATGTGCTAAGGGAAAGGATGAAAGCAGGAGTACAGCAATTTCCCCTGCTCCCTGTTCTAGCTATGCAGACAGCAATAAACCACATCCTTCTGCAGGGAAGGCTTAATCTACTGATGCCAAATTCATTCCAGTTGAAGACCCACCCACTCAGAGAGAAATGAAAGGACTTAGATCATGTTTCTACGATATCTGAGATTGCCAGCTCCTGAATCCACTATGAAATGAAAGCAACTTGGCCAAGGACTTGCTCTGCCAGATCTCCTGAAAAATGTTCTTTGGTGCCCTTCAACTGGGAATCCAAATGGAATCTGAAGCCTCAGAAAAGTGTTTGGCACACCATGGATGTTACAATGTTGAGGGACATTTTAGTTTGGAAGGACTCTTAACTAAGGGCAACCTGGGCTTCCTTCAGTGTGACTAGCTAGACTTAAAGCAAAAAGCTCCAAAGGAAATTTACACCAGCAGCCAATACTTCACCACTGCCACCCTTTCTTTCTTTCTTTCTTGGCATTAGATGTTTCCCAAATATTTCCCAAGATACCCACTGGTCAAAAAAACCTCACGTAAACATAGAAGGAAAGAGTTTATATATTCCCTTATTGATTTTTACCTACAGTTCACCACAAGCCTCTCAAGAGCCATAAAGTTGCAAGGTGGGGTTTGTTCCTGATGCTTTAGATGTAATTTAACAAAATAGGTTCTATGCTTTTGCTGTCAGTATTGCTCCCTACAAAAGAGCATTTGATCAAATTTTCTGTGGATGGTGGCTACGTTTTAATTCACCACAGGAGGTGGCAGGTGCTGTGTTGAGGTCAATGTCCTGAAGAACTGACATGTTTTTTTCAGAGATAAGCTACAGACTGCCTTAATGGGCAAGTCCAGCTGCTCAGTTCTTGGCCTTTATCTTCTATGATCATTTGGCAGTGGGCGTAGTCTCTTGCTGTCAGTCAAGCAACACTTTTTTCAGTTGCTTATAATTGTTCTGTAGATTATTCCATATTTGTAGAAGATACTCCTGTAAATTTATGATTCAGAAGAAATTGCAAATTACTGTTATGGAAAATTCATACTGACTTGTCTCTGTAACTGGCTTTGTGATCGTTTTGTGGGTATCTGGCTGCCATCAGCTCATTTGAAAAAAATTCCTTGTAAGATATTTTATATTATCTTTATTTGCTACACTTCTGAAAAGTTGATTTTGTACATATTGAGTAGAGGAAAGCAAACAAAAAATTTCACATTTTTTCTTGTATTTTTAGTAGTTTAGCAACATATTCATACTGCTGCATGTGATCTATAGCAGGAATGAAACATAAGTTAATGTTGATGGTATACTTGTCTGGCATTTGATTTTAATTTGTTCCCACAGATTTGAACAGAAATACTGCTTGTGTAGTCAAAGTTATTAAAAAATGCATAGCTGCTTAAAAAACTATATAGTAAGCCACTTTCAGGGTAGTTGACTTAATTACTTGCATGTTTACCATAATTGAGAGGTGATCAATATTATACTGTTTGTTCTTATTGTATATTAAGACTCTGAATACCCTTCTACTGAATTAAGAAGATTAAAAACAAAAAACAAAAATAGTGGTGTTTTAAATTTATCTTTTTAGGTGTTTTCTACAGAGATCTCCAAGTTAATTACAGCTGTTAATTTAAAGTAGACTAAGCGATATTAAATGCCTCAGTATCTATTTTTCTTCAGAATTAAAAATGGCCTTAATTCAGTTTAGCCTAACTCACTTTGGTAGTGAAATATGCTGAGTTATCTGAAGGTCATATAATTCTAGCTGGGAAAGTTCAAGGAGTTCAGCAACCTTTCCTACATACTCTGCACCCAATAAGTGAGGAATGATGAGGAACTAGTAGTCTCACATCTAAATCTAGTCTTCACTGTATTCTGCTCAAATGGATGTCCTGTAAATTGTGTCCCTCTGTCACATATCACTGTATTCGTTAAAGATGTCTAGCTATAAAGGTTCTTAATGCATAATCAGCTCTTCTGCTGTAATATCTTTAGTAGTTCCATCTAAAAATAGGAAAACAGTCTAAGATGTTTTTTCTGGTTTATTTTTTATTTCTAGAAGCACATTTTTTAAACAGAAAAAAATCACTTTATAAACCTGTATTATTACCCCTTTATTTTTCTACAACCTGCTGTTTTTATCTCAGAGGTACAGCACTGTTCCTAGAAACACTAGGTGCTGTGCATATATGAAGGCCTAACTGAAGGTTATATGTCCCATTTGCTGTTATGTTTATTATTTCTTCTGCACACATCACCTTTTGCTGCAAGTGTTTTTATTCTAAAGAAAACAATCATCCAAGGCAGCAACATGCAGTTTCTTCATGGTTCAAACCCCTGGCACTTGAAGAAAAATTAATACAAGCTTTTGCTTAATGTTCAGTGTCTTCCATCTGCTTTATTTGTGTTGTTATTCCTTGCTCAGGAATTTAAGCTCTGGGTGTTTTTCTGCCTCTGATATCTTTGTCTTATGGTATTTTCAGCTCTTGGTAATATCTAAGGTTCCTAAGCACTGTCCAGTCCAACACTTATTCAAGTTCTAGTTTCTTAGCAGATTCTAAATTGACTCATCTGGAGTCTGCTTCTCCCAGAAGCCTATTTCTGTATTATTTGCTCCACTTTATGCCAAAAACCAGTGGCTTTTTAAAGTTGGAAGGGTTTTAATTTTTTTTTTTTTTTAATCTACAAATCTTCAATAGATCTTATGCTTTGGCAGGGTAATGCCACGCTTTATCATTCACCTCTAGCAGATAAAATTGTCATCCCAATCTTATAAAGTAGAAGACTCTTTTAAACATTCAGGACCGAAGCATATAATTTTAATATGCTTCATTTTTATTTAGAATGCAATACTCCTCGTTTCTCATAACAGCTTCATGAATATCCTCCTTTTCTTGGATTCCTGAGAAGTGTTAAATATGCCAAATGCATCAGCACTTGCTATTTTCAGAAGGAAAACCTCCTTCCGACAGACTTGCTTTTAAATAACATGTACTGCTTCCAGATGTACACTGAAGTGTTCTTGCCTCCTTTTCCAGTAGTTTCTAGTATTTTCACAGTTTGAGCCCTTAAATGCTTCAATTTCTTCTCAGTGTCCTTTTCACTTTTTTTTAAATTTTATTTTTTATTTTTTCTATTGTTTGTGTTATGAATGAGTGATCATTCCAGGCTCAGAGGGTTTCAGTAGATGTTCTTCAGTCAGGTGCCTGCAATGCTTTTTTCTTACACTTGCAAGCCAGAAAGTGAAATGTCTAAAAGAATATTTAGACCAGTAACCTTTCTTTAGGAGAAATAATAAGGAAAAAAAATTATAGTATCATATTTATAGGTGTGAATCTATTGAAAAAAATTCATGCAAGAAAAGAAGAGTAAAAGCCACTTCACATATGAAAGAAAAAAGCAGCCAAAAATAGCTTATAAAGTTTATTTACTATTTTTGGATTTCTTTTGGTTTGTCTTTGACTCACAAAGCTAAAAGGAGAAATATCTACAGTGCATGCCAAGAAGAACTTATTAACTCTCATTAGCACAAAGAAAAAGTGGTTATTTCAAGTGGTTGGAATGCAAATATCAATATAAAAGTTTTTTCCTCTCAACTCCAGAGTCTGAGAAGCCATTGTCAGACTATGCTTTGATATTAGTAGATGTTCTGTATATTTGATAGATGTATGTCTGATTGACCAAGAAAGAGAAGTTGAGTGTTTTCAAGCATTGTTTTAATCTCATGAAACAGAAAACTTTGATTTCTATTTGCAGTTAGTCCAAGCCAGATTTTCTCTAATCTCAGTTTCACATCTGAAATATAGAGGTAATTTTCTAATAATAGCTGAAATAAATGTAATGCTTCCAGTGAAGCTCTTATTTTTCAAATCCATTTTAAAAGATGGGAACCATATGAAATACAGTTTTTGCACATGAATGTGAAAGACAGGGCTTTTATGCTGGTATTAAGTATTAGGATTTTAACCATCACATTTACAAGAAAGAATGCCATTCTTTTTGTGCAAAGAGAAGATGCATCCCCAAGTAATATATTAGCCAATAAATGTCTACATATAAAAATTATCCTCAAGCATTTCTCATTTCCAATGCTGTAATTACTTTCAAATAATTTCAGGTAAAATGAATCAATCAAGGTCTCTAACAGAGGATGTATAGAAATCTGACTGTCTTGGGGATAACATCTGCATTTATTTCTTATGCTCAGGTGCAATATTTTAACTCAGAGGTGATGGCATTATATATTTAGATCACTTGAAGTAGCTAGATAGCAAAGCTTGTCCTTTGATATTTCTCCTCAGAAATCTTCCTTTCCATCTACTTTATCACAGTAAAAGTTGTCTTGTGATTTAATCAGATATTTTTTGTTCCCCCTAGTTTTACTTTTCTTATATTGCTAAAAAATTTCTTTTCCTCCCAAAAAATGTTCTTTTCTATCCTCCAAAGGCTTTATATGCCTTTAGTGTCACATTTTGCTTTTCCCTCTTTTCTATCCCTTTTGGCCTCTGTTTGTTTTCTTTGCCACCCTATTCCATTTACTTGCTCTTTCCCTTCACTGTACTGCAGATTTACTACCAGAATTGTTATTTTGTAAGAGTTCACAAAACCAGTGGAATTCAGCAGCACAGTTTGGTGGTCTTTGGCATCCCTTGCCTCCTCCAAATATTCCATATATTAGATCTTAATTTTCACTGATAGTTGAACAAAAATGAAGGCATGTCTAAATCACTCAGGGCCTTTCCTCATCATTACTGAAAAGACAAACCAGATTTCTGATCCCCTGAGCACACTCAAGCAGGGGAAAAGGCCATAAAAGCCATTGCTCATGAGAAACTATTTTTTATGAAGTCTCAAATGAAATCTTGATTTCTTCATACTCAAATGAAGTTTTACCATCAGTGACATCAGGATGTTTCCTGCAACACTGGACCTGGGTGTGTTTTCTAGTTTTGTGCCTCATACTCTTCATAAGCTATTTCAAAGAAAATACTTCTCTTGCATCCTCTTTTTCATTTCTGCAGTAACATTGCATTAATTTATTGAAGAGACAAGAGTATAATTGACCATATCCAATCCTCAAAGTTAGCATGGGATAGTATATTGAATAGGCACAAAAGACATGTTAGAAATGGTTCTTGGGTAAGTTACTGCTTCCTATAATTTCTTAGAAAAGCTAAATCCAGGTTGCAATTGCTCTCCTTCAGTTTCAAGTTCACCTTCCTTCTAAATGACAAGAGAGGAATATTTTTTCAATTCATTGTGTGCTTGAAGGGGGAGCTAAATGGTTTGTATATTGATCCTTTAACATGCAAATATTAATAACACAATCAATACAAATACCTACCATTTATAGAGTGCTTTTTCATCCACAAATTTTAGGGCTATACAGTTAGAAGTAAAAGGCTTCTGAAAGTTTCAGTGGTGTTGGAGAGCAGGATTTCCATGGCAGCTGGGATTTCAAGGAAGAAGGGAAGAGAAAGGCTGGGCTGCTGAACAGAAGGAAATGTTCGAAAATGGTAGAGAGAAGAAAAGGAAGCCAGGAGAACTGGAGCACATACATATGCAGGAGAGAGGAGAACAGATAAAAAAATTAAGGAAGAATTGTAGAACTTGCTCGTGCAACAGGAAAATATGCAATATAGTCGTTTAAGAAAGATGAGAGATCGTAATCTTTCTCATTTGGAGAGAAAAAGTGTTGCTTTAATTAGGAGAAACTGATTTTGTTACAATCTTGGCAATACACATACTGTCCAGGTTCATCCCTGCCTGTGTGTGCTCCATGTCTGCTGCTCTTTTCTCTGATGACTCTGAGTGGAGTAATTTGCAGACTTCTGGTCCAGACATAGTCTTTTAATATACATTTGTACAGCTGCATCACAATGGGGGACTGATTTTGAATGGGGTCTCTGTTTTCTATCATAATTAAAATAGTCACTCAATAATGTTGTCACTGTAATTTCTTGGACATAAAAATCCAATGAGGAAATGTAAATTATGTTAATATTATCTATTATAGTAAAAAAAATTACAGTCCATTGTCTGAATCAAAACTCACCATGTCTATGGAAAGCATAACTGTAGTACTCTTTTCTTTTGTTGCTACAACAAGCAGTTGTAGGAAAGGATTTGCTAAAATTTGAAGGATTCTCCTATCCCAGGCTGTGATTCTCCACAGGCAGGGCTCCTTTCCTTGACGTGAGTTTGGAGTCCACAGCACAGACAGAGCAGGCCACTTTAAATCTCTGTTTTATCTGGTTGCCTAGACTACCACGTAAACATCAGTGGAACAACGTGTGGTCTTCAAAAAGCTGGGGACCTTGAGGAAAAGTGAGGTCATCTGGGGACAGGCAGATCCAGTGTAGCCTTACCTATATGAGCAGACAGATTTTTTCACAGACTTGTTTTGCACATTTCTTTTTGAATGCTTCATGCTCTTATAGTCTGTTTTAATTTGTGATATATGGAAAAAATAAACATGTTTTCTGGCAGCAGGTTTTTTTCTTGTTTTCTATATTGCTTTTTGTTGTGACATAAATACATACTGATTAAATATTTATATGTAATGAAAGAAGAATATGAGAATACTTTGACTATACAAAAGTGACAATTTCACTTACTTTTTTTGATAATATGATTTTTTTTCATTTTGAGGTAATAGCTTTAGAAAGGTAAATAGCCTAATAGAAAGCAATTAAAAGTACTAGTGAAATTCAAATAATGGTGAAAAAGTTAACATTTACAATATGTGTTGCCATTAAACATGATAAATAGAAGTGTTAAATATTTGTTAGCTGATAAATATTTCAAAGTTTTTCTTACTGATACAAAATAGCAACATCTACCTTACACAGATTTCTGAAGAAATAATGAAAGAAAATCCCCAAAAACCCCAAAAACAGGAAAACAATCTGGCAGTTCTCTGTCCCTGATAATTCAGAACCCGCTTTTTCCCCCCTCCAGCTAATGTATTAAAATATCTCCTCTCCTGGCAGTGTTTCAATACAACAAGTTGTTTCAGAAATTATTATTACTGCTATATGTTATTGTTAAAAGTAGTAATATAAAGTTCTTAAATTACTTCTTTTCCAGATTTAAAATATTATATTATTCCTATATTTTCCTCCTACCATCTATAAAATAATTGCTGTCCACGGGAGATATGTAGACAGGTGAACTTGGTCATAGATGAGCAACTAATTAACTTTGAACTCCATTTTATATCTCTAATGTTTAAGACGAAAATCTCCATTTAGTTTGTGCTAACATGATAGCTCTATAACTTGTACTCAAAATAAGAAATAAAAATACTCCTCTTAAACTTTAGCAATGAAAAACATATAATTTCATATGTAAAATCTTTGAGTTTGCAATTAAATGATGAAAAAAGTCTGAAGTAGTAGCTTTATTAGGCTAACTGGATCTCAAAAATGAATATTAAGTTATTTAGAACTTTTGGTTGAATCCTGTGAAAATCATCCTTGCCTTCATTTTTCTGAGAGAGGAAAAGGAATATAAAGCAATTCTTGTTTATGTAATCCAAATTCACACAATCTTAAGTCCTACATAGTCTTTAAAATGAGAATGAAGTAATCAGAAAATATATCTGAGTCAAAACAGGGTAAAATGCAGAATAATTAAATTGAATGACAGTTTTAATCCTCTGTTACCGTGGCTGGATCTTTGAATGGTAACATCTTATCAAATCTTCATGGAGCTGCTGAGTCCACCGCACTTTTTATAAAATGTGACGTTCTTTCTCTTCTACTTACTGTATTGCAGCAGACTTTTAGTCTGACATAGGAGTAGGATGGGACTTGGATTGTAGCAAACTCGTAATCTGCCACTGTCTCCTCTGGATCATTGGTGGCAAAATTCTTATTTTTAACAGAAGCACCACACTTTAAAGACATGAATGTTAATATCAGGCTATCTGTTCTACATTTGCATTACCTTACCTACTCATTACCTTAAAGAGGGATAAAACAGGTTTCAAGATGTGAGTTATTTTGTGCATGGAAATTTGCATTCTCTCTGTGAGATCAGTTCATAGTGTGTATAATCTTTGTTAATAGTTCCTCTTGGTGCGTGCTACATAATAGAGGCAAATTTTAAGTCTCTAAATGTCACAGAATAAGAGCCAATAGATATTATTCAGTCTGTAGAAAATGTTACCTATGTCAGGGTATTCTTAGCTGTCCTGCAAGTTAACCCTTATGTTGTTTGCCTTTTCCAGAACCAGAAATTCTTGTTATAAATAGTAAGCAGTATTTGATTGAGAGGGCAAACAAAACTCTATTGCTGAACAGGGAAGTTCCTTCTGCACTCTGAACTAAATTTCATATGCCTATCCAGATAAATATTGGTTAAATTAATATAAGATATATTGTACAAAAGTTCCTTGTGAAAGATAACACAAAAGCAAAAGTTCTACAATCTCTACTACAGAGTTTCAAATAAATAAATAAATAAATAAAATTCCAAGTTCCCCTAAATCCTGTTGTGTCAGGTCACTGAGAGCACTAAGAAGTGCTGAGAAGCCTCAGCTGGGACCTCCCCACAGCCATGGGCTCAGGAGCGCTATTGAAGGTCAGCCCTGAGTTCACAGTTCTTGCTGTAGTTACACTGGAGGAGTGCTGATCACCTGTACAGCTATGGCATGGCTGTGGCTCAGGCAGCTCCTCAGCTTGGATTCACTCCTGGTTTTGTTATGCCTCTGCCTGGTAACTGCTGGACCTTATCCTTGTCTATTGACTGACTTCCTGTCCTGACCTTGGATCTGCCTTGTCACTGTGATAGTGCCTTAGGATATGATTCTTGGTTGGCTTTGTCCACTTTGGGTCTGCCTTGTTTAGGGCTGGGGCTGCTCTCTTGGGTTGTGGGAGGTCTCTTAGCTCATGCTCTCTCAGCAAGGAGTCCTGCTCTTGCTGCCTCCTGATATGTTGCATCTTTATAATATAAATCTGAATCCTTAAAGGTTCATCTAATTTGCAGAAGACTGAGACTGCTGCACATAGCCCAGATTCAGTGAGAACTTTCTGTCAGTGTCTTCTAATGTTCTGTATTTCTTGTGTGCAGAGCTGATCCATCTCATTAGCTTCTGATCCTGCAATACTTAGTGCCATGTGGCATAAACTCAGATTTGGTAGGATTTATCACACATTGCAAAAGTGGATGCTGTTATTCAATAACTGCATATGGCTAGATAGTCTTTATCCCCACCACAGTAGTTTCTATCTTTTCTTCGCAGAAGCATCTTGCTACTTCTCTTAACCTGTGACATCCTAGTTTGAGTGGGCAAGATATGTGCTCCCTTCAAGCTGCTCACCTTGCCTGGCTAAAGAGCACTCCAGGAAACAGAATTGCATTGTAGAGGCACGTGAGTATCTGACATCATATATAACTACTAAAGCCCTGATGGATCAGAATTCAGTATATGTAGTTAGATAGCTTTGCATTTTGCAGCCCAGGGTATCCTGAAGTATTGGTATTAAGAAGATTTTTTTGCTGTTTAATGAGATTTCTTTGTCTCACTGCCCTAGAGAAGCCACTATGGATTCTAATGTCATCCTACTATGTTGGGGTGTCTCAAACTCCTACCTAGTAATGAAATGTTTATGAATGTGAAAATATTTCATCCCTTCTTCAGTGCATCACATGACACAGAAACCTCTTTCATCTTCTTGTAAAGAAGGCTAAGTATTCTACTTAAAAAAAAAATTTAAAGGCTTCTATAGTCCCATCGTTGTCATTAAAAAGTGTTTGTCACCATTGCAAAATCAACTTACAGTTCTATAAAAGAAATATGCTTTCTCCAGCAAGCTAAAAATTGTTACCCACACTTTTGGAAACTGCCTTGAGGTACAATGGTAACCCAAACAAAGAGGTTCTCATCTAACCTAGGGGTATTTTTGAGAAATTTGTGTGTAGAAATATTAAGGAACTGAAATATTTCAGTGATTCAATAGTGCATACTAATGTAATCCAAATTTCATATTAGTAGTCCGCCTACAGTTTTATTCTATTTAAGCAAAAATCAACTCTTCAATAGTACTTTTCATATGAAAAGTACTGTGTTTCTGAAGTTTTCTGTAGTTTACTGTAATGAACTTGTGTCTACAACAAATAGTTTAGAAATGGTTTTACTTGGTATCTCTACTATAGGAATGCTCTGCAGAACAGAGATTCTGAAGGTACTGTATGAAAATCCTACTACATGTTAAGAAATATTGAAAGGCATACATTAATAAATATTAAATATGCAAGATCTTATCACACTCTGATATCCAATCTATTGAGCATGTCAATGGGACCTGGATTGACTCGGGCACTTCCTTCTGCCAGGGGCTCCAGAGGTCATATTTCATGGGGTTTACAAAGTGGGAAGTAAATTAGGTAAATGTTGATAATAGATTTTTCTCTACCTTGTGCATATTTCAGATCACTATCTCCTGTGTGGCTTTTGACAATATACTCATCTGACAGGCACAAATTCATTGCCTGATGTGACATTGAACCAGTGGCCTTGGAATACTTTTGAATCTGTATCCATTGCTTTAATAGAAATGCATCATTTTTACCTGATAGAAATGTTGGGAGAGTCACTCTTTTTATGGTATTCTCAAGTGAATAAAAGTTTTGTTTAGGAAGTGTATTACCCTATCCAAACAAATTCTGGCATCTTATGTAAAATGACTTCTTTTCCTTCCAGGCAAAATTTAAATTTAAAAAGCATAAGGAGACCATAATAATGAAAATAAATGCAGACTTTTCTGTCAATTGAATCAACATCTTCAAAAGATGTAGAGCTTCTTTAAGCTGTAAAGTTTAGATACCAATTATCTATCTTAAAAATGGTTATGGTGATAGTAATATAACACCCAATAGTTGTCATATTAAATACATTAATGAACTTTAATCACTTCAGACTTATTTCAACAAACTCATATGGATGAATTTCCACTTATACCTGGTAAAGTATGGATTGAACAGATACTGAGAACTTTTACACCTTTTACACAAAGGACAGACATGGGAAAAAGCACAACTTTTCTGGGGTGGAAATCTCATGCCTACTTTTCTCATATTTGATCACATGGTTTAAAATAATGATTTTATTACTATGTCCAACTGCAAAGGAGGAGCAGCTCACATCCCTCTTTCTACTTGGGCCTGCATGCCAGCAATAGCATAAGTATTTAGTAACATTTTATGAACTTGCCCCAGTTTGTGAATATTTACAAAAACTGGTTTTATTTCCTGGATGACCATAGTAACTTAGTTGACCCACAGATATAAAGTTTCCACTTTCCTTTAACTTATGCCTCATTTGATCTTACAGCCTTCATACAGTAGAATAATTTTTTTCTTCATGGCTGTTCAACAAAAGGAAATGTTTCTTCAAACTGGTGAAATTCTGGAACTTCCTTTCTTAAACAGAGGCAGACAGCAGATGGAAACTTGAAGATATTTGAAGAAGAACCTCCAAGCTTTGATTACTAAACAGATACAGATGATCCAAAATGATATTTTGTATAGTTAAAAATAGAAGTGTTCCTATCTTAAAGCTGTTCAAAATCATGCCTGAACCAAAGGAACCTCATTAAGCTTGAGGATAATTGACTGTAGTCTGTGGATAGCCTTGGTGTTATGGTATCTGCTTACATCAGTACTGAGTTCACCCACAGTGTGTTTGGAGTGATGAGGACTATAAAAAGTTATTGTACATTAAATGCTACATTATGTCAATATCATACTGCTATAGCTTGTAAATTCACATTGATCTTTATAATAAAAGATGTTTACAACACTAATGAACTCAATCAAGTACATGTTTGCTGATACATTAAAAAGTTACAAGCTATCTTGCTGGGCATTTGATTTCCAGGAGATAATCCCAGACAGTACTCTGAAGATTAGAGAGAGAGGAGATAAGAAGCTGTGGCAGGCTGGCAATATCTGCCTGAAACACCATCCCCTGTTAGCAGGTGTTGGTGCTGCTGGGAAGCTGTTGCACGGATTTTGCTAACACACTGAGCAGATGGCTTATAAAAGAAATGGGTGGTGCTTTTTGAAGCAAAAATTATGTATGGCCTGAGTATTGTAGCAAGAATCCTAAGGGAATATAAAGCATGGGGATGGAAGTTGAGCTGAACCTTGTTTCTTCAAACATTTCTGGGCTGACACTAGGAAATGGATAGTTTATGACAGCACAGATTATGTTTGGACATGGCTTTATAGCAAGTGGGAAAATGTACCTCTTTAGAAATATGTAATTATTTACTTAGCAAATATATTCTAAGATGAGTGTTGTGCAAACAGAAGAAAACACACTGTTTTATAGCTATTAGCTAATAGGAATAGCTATTATTCCTATCATAAATCTATATGCTGATTCTGTTTCAAAGCTTTTGAACTTCATGATGGTCACATTTAATGTTTTGAAGCTCTTTTTGGCATTTTCAAGTACTAACAGTTGCACAATGATAGAGCCTGTTTCAACAGCAGAGGTAAAAATGCAACTTCAAGTTTTCTGGACCACATCAGACTGTGCATCCTACTGCAGCTCTGTAAGCTGGTGTCTGAGTAAGCAGTAGAAATAGGTCTGCATTTCCAAGTCTATTTTGTGACTTTGTTCAAATATCAGTGTTCTTTAGAAAATTTAATTATCCTCTTTGTAATTTGAGGACATTGTATTTACCGACTTGGAGATGGATTACATGTACAGAATTACAGTGCTCATAATTATTCAGAGAATATGTTTGTAGTAACAGGAAGGGTGAAATAGGAACTGTCTTCAAATAAATTATCAATCCTTCTCTTGAAAATAGAACTGATCTGATTGCCCTCACCATTATTCAACTGTAATAATTAAAATTCATAAATGAATCCAGAACTTCTATATGGAAAAATTGGAAAAACCTAAGAAAATCCTTAGAAATATGTAGATTTCTGAGAAAGCAGTTTCTTCCTGATCTCTGGCTTTCTCCTTCCTATTTGTTCATTTGTGAAATTCATGAGAATATCTTCATGCCATATAAAAGGTATTTTTATTACTAGTTCTATTTACAATAATTATCTAGGCACATCTGTTCTTGAGTGCATCAATATTCAGTATTTAAACTAGCTCCATATTAAAAATATAACTCTATTTAATGCTCCTAATTAAGCATCTGTGTATTTAATACCCTGCTTTGGTTCCTTACTACATTTTGTTAGCTTTAATGTTTCAACATGGAGGTAGCGAGTACCATTTACTCTCAGAGTGATTCAGAATGCAGATCGCATTAAAAAAAAGTAAATCTGATCTGCTTCTGGGGAACAACAACTAAAAGCACATTCAGGAAGAGATTAATGCCTTCTGCCTCCCAGGAATGGAGAGGAGAAAAAGCATTTCTGCTGTGAGGCTCTGGCCTATGGCGGGAGGATGTGTCACAGGTTGTACTCTCCCAGCTGAGAACAGCACCCATTGGTACCAGCCCTCTGAAAAGAGGAAGCATGAGCTGTACCTGGAAGGGGAGGCTTTTCCTAAAATCCTCCCAGGAGATGAGGAGGCCAGAGCTCTATTCCCAAACTTCAGGTTTGCCTGTAAATTATAAAGCAACATCTGGGTGCAATCTCTTATCACAACTCCTGCTTGCGGCTTGCTGCTCTTCTCAATCGATAATGTACTTGGCTCAGCAGAGGTGTGCACGTCACTCGGGTGGAGAGGCCTGGTTTGGGCTATGGAATGTGGACACACTGCTAAAACAAAGCAGGCAGGGTCTGCTATAGGCCCAACCCAAGCTTTGACCTAGCGATCACATGCAGTGCATGTCAGCCTTGAAAATGGTTTCATCTGCAGTCAGTGGCAGCATTCCAAATGACTAATGGAAAGAGAATCAAACCTTTCCCCAGGAGCATCCTGGAACACAGCTTTGGCACAGTTGGGAGAATAGTGACTATTTACACGGGGACGAGCTTGGGTCCCATTGCTTTAGCATGGGCTTTCTACCACTAAAATTTAGACCTAATACTATGAACACTTACCTACACAAACAAGCATGGGAACTTCTACATGTTTGTGGCCAGAAATTATGTCTCCCCTCTTTTTTTTTTGAGAAGCTCAACAAAGGTTTTAGTGGCAAATAAATCGTAATTTCTGCGTATCAGTAAAAACCACAATATAATCTGTCATCCCAGCCAGTGAAAAAAATACCATGTCTATGAAAAATAAATTCTTCAACTTTTCAAGCTACAAATTGATACCACACAGGAGAAAACAGTCTATCTCTCTAGGATTTCCTAAAGGATTTCTCACGCGGTTTTCTGTCCTTAACAATCATTTTAGCATTTGCAAGAAGCCCACAATCTGTTCCTATTAAAGTATCAGCTTACCTCAAAAGATGTTAAAAGAGTAAAAAAACCTTAATGCTGATCAAGTTGCAGTTAAATTTTCATTTTCATTTAACACTGCCAACTTTGTTTCAGTTCTTTCGGACCAAGAAATAGAAAACTTGAAACTAAACCTACTGAATATATTTATTCCTAACTGCCTTAAAAAGGTAGCTGTAGACATTCTCGCGGAAGGCCTTATTTCAGCCAAGAGATTATGCAGAAAAGACTAGACTGGAATTGATTTTAAAGGTATGTAGCGTGTGATGCAAGCATGTAATAGTATGAACAAAGATAATTAATTAATATACCAGAAGAAGTCAATAAAAGACTACAGTTAGTTCAACGGCAAACATAATGCAGACAAAATCAAATGCCATAGTGACTTCAACTTGTGAATTGGGATCCTAACCTTGAGAAACACAGAGGATACTACATAATCTGCTGAGATAATTGACTAAATTTCAGTTGGGTTGTTATTACTTATTGTTTTTTATGAAACAGTTTATTATTTTGATAAATTCCTTACAAAAATAATTTGACAAGCGTTTATTTTTTCAATCTTTATTGCATTTATCTGATTAGGTCACGTGCCTTTATTTAAGGATGCAAAGTATTTCAGGAAAAGCCTGAAATGGCTCTTTCAGAGCGGCAAACTGCGTTTGTGCACACGGGAGGAAAACATCTGGCTGCACGTCCAAAGGAGAAGAGGAAAAAAACCTGGGATTCGTGGATCGGGCAGGTGCCGGGCTGTGCGCAGGGAGCCGCCGGCAGCTCCGGGCCCGCGGGCGCCTCCACCCGCCCGGCCCCGCGCGCCGCCGGGCCCCGCGGGCGCTCGGAGAGGCTCCCCGCGCCTCACGGCGGGGC
>VXBI01013271.1:1735913-1813258 GCA_013397375.1 Toxostoma redivivum | reverse complement strand
CGACTGCCGGAGCGGGATGTGTCGCCGGCGCGGGGCGATGCTGCGGGGCGGGAGCGCGGGGAAGTGCCGGCAGCCCCGCCGCTTGTGCGGTGGCCCGGGGCACACGCAGCGCTGTCCGGCCCGGGCCCGGGCAGGTGCGGCGGCAGCGCGGGCAGCGGCCCCTCGGGAAGTTTCCTCAATGCAGCGGGCAGCAGGGAGGATGACTGCGCGTGTCGCAGTGTGAGGAGTAGGGGACCGGGAGGCATTTCAGGATTAAAGGTATTAATTTTCTCTTCTCGCCCCCCTCCCCCTAGTTTTTGCATGCGGAGCCCATCATTCGTGCGGGTCGTATCGCATGTACGGCCAGGTCTCTTCAGAGCCAGTTAAGGTTAAAATGGGATCGTCTTTTGGCAGTGGTACCCAGCGGAGGCTGAAATGTAGAACAAGTTAAATCTCTGGAGATGCAAGTCAAATATCTTCCTGTGCTTTCTGTGCTTAGCTGGAAGCCCATAATCTGTGGGATCTTTTTGAATTTCTACTGCTGAAACCACACATAATTGTAAGCAAAAGGGAAAAGCAATTGACGCTGGAATTTGAACGTAGTGCTGAACTCTGTGAAACTGACTTCAGGTCTCAGTATTGATCGCTTTTGTGCCTTTCTTATGTATTTGCAGTTGGAGTACCAAAATTAGATTTTACTCCTTCTCAAACCCCCTCTAAACCAACCAAATACACATACCCCACCCACTCCCTTTTCAGTATACTTTTCTGCCTAAATCCCTCATTAATTAACCAGAGTGTTAAATATCTAAATAATATTCAGAGAAATCCTGCTGGTTCTTTCCACACATGAATGATTAGAAATACTTTTCTCTATGGGAATTAGTTGTCCCCCAAATACTGTAGAGTATCTCAAAATATACAGTGACTTGGCATCTGCAGAAGCTTTTACCCCGGTTTAAGTGCTGCAATGGGGGTTTTAGTAGAAATAAGACGTGTCAATGATAGTTCAAACAAAAACAAAGAAAATTAGAGAAGCAGGTATTATGCCAGGGATTTTCCTCTGTGGTAAGTAAATGTAATGTCTGTGATGATATATGGCGCTATTACTTCTGAAGCAAGATTCTCTGGAGAAAAACATTACAAAGCTTCAGAAAACTACATGAGCTATTTAATACAGAATATGTGACTTATATAATGACAAAATATGTTTTTACCTCCTGATATTGGCCATATTATGCAAGAAAGTCTAGAAAAATAGTTGTCAATTTTTAAAAATTTATTTTTCTTTTAGAAAAATGCCCCTATTCTAGATTTCTGATGGTTCGGATACATTCCACATATTTCCAAAGGGATCTGCCCAGCACTTTGGGAGTGTTAGAAGAGGCCAGGAGATCAAACCTGTCAGCAGTTATTAGGTAATTATCCCAGTAATCTAACAGTCATTTTAGTAATCTGAGGCTCAAGTCTGCAATCAAAATAAAATTTATTCCCATGTTCTTCCAAAGCTGATAGTGGTATATTGGCAGCATAGATTTAGTTGTGCACAAGTCTGAAGAACTGGGAGATTAAATGATCAAGAAGCAGTTAGACACAAAGCCATCTTGCAGTTTTTTGTATAGTTAGGATTTTTCTCTAAGATGTTTCTAATGCTGTATGTTGGTTCTGAAAGCTATAAATAGAATTTTGAAGGTGAAATGTGGCAGACTGATGCTAACTGCTGAATGTGCTCTCTCTGAATTGTCAACATCAGGAATGACTGAAGTATGATTTCTTGATCTTGAATCTTCATCCATGGGTATTTATTAGAAATTTAAAAAGTCTCTGTAGATACATATGGCAAATTTCTTGAACATCCACATTTTCTAATGTTCTGAGCTTCTTTTTTTCATTTTTTTCTTGCCTGTATTTTAACGTTGTGTTAAGAAGTATATTTGCATTTACTAAATACTTGCAGATGTCTCATACTAATTGAGAACACATTAATCTAAGTATGAAAATCCTTAGGAAACAAGAAATTGAAATGAAATGTTAATGTCTGAAATAGAGGAATAGATAACATCTTCCAAGCTACCCTGCATATACTTTTGCAAAGCTCCTATCTTAAAAAATGCACACGGAAGCATGTTGCAAGATAATTTTTTGATATGAGTTAGTAATGTTTTTTAAATTTTGTGCCACGATTTTATCAGTGTAAAGATATCTTGTGGAAATCAACAATGCTAATTTCTCACTCGTATATGTTTTCACAAATCTTCAGAAAATTCCAGGTGTTATTACTGCCTTGAAGTATTGTGGCTTTTGGCTATCCTAAGTTATGAAGACACTGAATTTTTTTGATAGGCCTTGTATCAGTCCCTGACAAAAAAGATGAATGCTTGCCAGTCTTTTTCTTTTTGATTAAGTATTTCCATCATTCATAGTTGACACAGTGACTCTACCATGATATGAGTGGGAAAGGAATAGTTTGGATTTGCCTTAAAGAGGGAGTTCATTTTATTTGGAAAGATGCACACAAACTGTCAAAACTAAGACATTTCACTGCGTTCATATTGGAGCATATTAGCTGGATTTTGTTTTTCCTTGTGAACTTCAGAATACTTAGCCCTCGATTAATTTTTATTTTCTACATACCTAGAAGTTAATTGGGGCCATTTGAATCCTACTGATGGAAGTCAAATGGCCCTTATTAAGCACAAGGAGCTCTTTAGAGCTCCATTAATTCTTACCTAAAGTCCTGCCAGAATGCTACTTTGCAACTACTCCTTTTGCAGACATTATGAGCTTCCTGGGAAGTTTACCAGAACTACTGAACCTTTTTAACATTAATATTTAAAATACTAATGTATTTTTAAATTTAGAATGGAATTTGTTGATGTCTGGTACACTGATGAGGAAAATAATCATTTGCATTTGAATGGATATGTGAGAGAAAAAGTGACATTCTGAAGGAGTCAGCTTTTGAACCTGGTGGGCATTAGGGTAAATGTTCCTGTTCCAGGGTTGCAGCCCCTTGGAGCTAGAATCTTTCATGCCAGGAAATTCCATTGTGCCCCAGTCTACCGAATCCTCTTGTTCATGGCAGTGGAAGCAAGAACTTACAGGTTCTGTGGGGGTTAAAGTAAAAGCTTTTCGCTATGAGCATTTCCCAGTTTGCCTCCTTGCCTTCTCTCTGAAGTGTTCATACAGCTATACATTATCGTTTCACAATTCTACCACATTAATTTAAACTCGTTTACCCTAATTTTTGCTCTGCCTTGAATTCCATATGCCAGAAACAAGCTCTAATGTATTAGAATAAATTTTTGGCTTTGTGTTTTGAAAGGTTGAGTAAAGCAGGCATAATGATTCTTGCTTTCAATATTAGCTTTAATCAGAATACAGGATCTCCAAAATGAAGACCTCTGTATACAATTGTACTATTTGTTTTCCCAGTGTTAAAAATTAAAGTTCAGATAATTTAAAATGTTAAAATATAGATCCACATTGTTTCAAAGGCAATATTAAAAAATATACTCACGCGGGGTTTTTATGAGCATTCATTTCTGGGGACAGAGGAACAGTACTGCGTTACAGAGAGCCCAGATTAACAATAATAATGAAAGAAAGACAAAAGAAAACATTCCGATTTAGGGATCACTTTTTCACTTTCTGGAGTGGAGTGAGTGTCATGCCACTTCCCACTTATGCTTGTATTTGGTTTTGGAAGGATTCCAAATTGAAGTTTAATATGCACCACTGTCCAAATGCATCTTAGATGGCTACAGTAATAATAGTTGATAGAAAAACTGATTGCCTAAAAGGATGGAAGTGCTTTACACTGCAGTTCAGGAGCCCTTTGTGGCCAGCAGTAGTAAGAGTACTAACAGTCACTCTTCAGAAGAAAGAAATGAAGACTAAATCCACTTTTCATATATAATAAATGCTGTAGAAAGAGTTGAGTAGGGTGTGGGTTTCACAGTTAGACACAGTGATGTGTTGACATGTTTATTTTCATCCTTGCTTAGTAGCAAAATGCTAAATATATTCTTCTTTGGTTACATTAAAGTATGTTTCCTTATAACTTTGTCCTTGGGTTGACATGTGTTTGTTTTATTTTTAGCACTTGAAAACCAACACAGTTATATCCCTATAGGGTGCAGTGGAAGCACTGGAGTATAGCATGAGAAAAGGAAATCAGATGCTTAATACTGAATTGTTGCAGGTGGAGGGGCAAAGATCTTGATACTGGTTATGACCACAAAAAACAAGTGCACTGACAGGATAGAATATTGTGAGATTTGATGGGGAAATCACTTATCTGCTTGCTTGGAATCGACTTTTCTTGAAGAATGTAGAATAGAGCTGTGTGATAGAAGACTCTGCTTTCTATGCTTTTGGGGGTGGTTGTCAAGTGTTTAGTGTTCATTGAACATGAAATTTCTGTGACTTTCTAATGGTGTTTTATACTTTCAAGCTTATCTTGGTGGTGTGGAAGTGGGAGAAATGTGCAAATACAGTTCATATTAATTATTGGTGAAAGAAATCTCAAAGATGTGCAATTTACTCACCCAGGAAAAACTACTCTTTGAATTACATTTTATTTCATGGGGCTTTTTAGAGGGATATAATATTATCCTGACTTTTTATGTCAACTTAAACCTTTGAAAGACTATAAATTACTAGTGAGCATTGACAATTGGGCATGAATTTGAATAAAAAGCTTTTTTTCCTAAAAATGAGCAAGAATGATCTGAGAACATGAGTTTGGTACATTTTGTGCCACTTAAAAAATGGGAGCATTTACTGAAAATAATGTTTCTGAGGATAGAAAGGAGATATCCAGTGAATAAAATAAAGCATGGTAATACAGGAATCAGTGCTGTTACAAGCCAAATCTGTTTCAAATTCATAGAGTTGGGAATCTTGCAGGATATCATGCTGGTTTTGGCTGGGGAAATGTTAATTTTCTTCACAGTACATAGTTTGGGGCTATATTTTGCATTTGTGCTGAAAACCGTGCTGATAAGAGATGTTTTTGTTATTGCTGAGCAGGGTTTACATAGAGCCAAGGCCTTTTCTGCTTCTTGTTCTGGCCTGCTGGCAAGGAGACTGAGGATGCATGGGAAATTGAGAGGGGGCACAGCTGGGACAGCAGATCCCAACCCACCAAAGGGGTATCCCATAGCATATGACATCATGCTTGGCAAATAAAGAGGGGTGAAGAAGGAGGAAGGGGAGGAGGTTGGGAGTGATATCTTTTGTCTTCCCAAAGAACTGCTGCTCATGATGAAGCTGTGGTTTCCTGGGGATGGTTGAATGCCTGCCTGCCTGCCCATGGGAAATGGTTCATGAATTCCTTGTTTACTTTTCCTGTACATGCAGCTCTTGCTTTCCCTATAAAACTGTCTGTTTCTCAATCCATGACTTTTCTTACTTTAATCCTGACCCTCTCACCATGCTGGGAGGCTGAGGTGGTGGGGAAGGGAGCGAGTGGTAGCGTGCTGCTTAGTTGGCAACTCAGCTTAGACAGTGACAGATATTGACCCAGGGCAGCATCCACCACAAGTGCAGAAACAGAAGACAAGTAAGGGAACAATACAGAGTTAGATTTGAAAGTCTGGACACCAGCTGAGAAATCATGCAGTTAATGGCCCCGAGCAGTCATTTAAAAAAGCCTATATATTACTTCGTTCTGTTGCCTCTAGGTATGAAGAGAAAATGAAAGGATGTTGTAGCCTTTTTGCCAAAAGCAACATTCAAGAATGCAAACACATACAGGAAGCAGGTCTTTGATATTTTATGAGAAAATGAGATAAAATTTATTAGAAATGAAAATAAAAAAGAAGATATATTCTTGTGAATGTGTGTTTGGGAAGGTCTGACACAGATAGTCAACACACCATTTAATTTCATTGATAAATAAAAAGTCTCAGTCATGGGATATGCATGCATAATACAGTTCCAGTTGTTTGAGGATAATAGATTAATGGTACAGTTGAAGCTGAGTCTCTGCAACAACTGGATGTAAGACACCTGGAACCAAGACAGTATGAGGAGCCATGGGGGAAAGTCATCTGCGGGAAGAGACTTCAGGAGAGATGTCCAGATTTCACTCCCTGTTCTATTCTTCCACGTGAAATTGTGTCTCAGTTGGTTGCACTAAGTTTCCTCCTATAATTTCCTACTGTTTTGAAGTCCTTGAAGTAAATTCTTCAGTTTTGGAAGATGTACTTGGCCAATTATGAATGAAGCAGAGGCCTTAATCCTTCTCTTGAATGGGCAAGCAAGAGAGACATTCTCTGTTGTTCAGAGAGAGCTTCTGCTCCTATCATTTGCAAACTAAGAGAGTAGGAAGTAAGGGGAAATGTCTTTTACATACATTGTAGCCTTTGGACCTTCTGCTCCCCAGCTGCATTCTACCTGCATTTGATTTCCAAAGGCTGGCATTTGGGCTAGTAGGACTACCAACAGTTGATATGAATATATCTTTTCCCATCTCACTAGAATCTATCCACAATACTTCATCTGATGCCTTGAGAGGCTACCTAGAACAGAGGATAGACAGTGTTAAAGGAATAAAGTAGGTATTTATTAAAAAAGCCTTCAAAAGATACACCTTGGGCCATACAAGAGCTTGGCCATGGCTACACCCAAGATGGATGACGGGTCACATGTTTTCTCACTTTTATAGGTTTGGTCCATTTACATATTGGGGTTAATTGTCCTATTACAGCTCCAGGTTATGAAGTCCCATCCTCTCAGATTGCTCTCCTCAATTTGCCGTTGTTTATACTTTTTGGGCTGGAAAAGGATCGTTTTGTCTAACTATTGTGTGAGGAAAACTTGCTAACACTTATATATTAAGTTCAGAGTTATATACTAATGCAGTACAGAATGGATAACATGAAAGCTAAGAATTAAGGCATCACATCCTTGCAGGATAGGTATGGCAGTAGTGGTTCAGTCTTGTCTGGCACATGTGACGGGCCTGACTCCTATTAAACTATTAATGCAAAAGAATGGAGTGCACTTGGTATCTCCAGTTTTCTTCCATGGTAGTTCAATTTTGGTGGCTTTTGTTTGTTTATTATTTTTTGTGGGGGAAGAGTAATCCATTTGAAGAAAGGAACTTTCCAAACCTTTTATTGTCAGATGTCCTTTGTGATCCACAGTCCATTAAAATGTACTGAGCTGTCAAATCAGAGCAATCTTTTCTTAATGTAAAAGAATAACATGACAAAGAAAAGCCATTTTTTGAAGTGATGTCAGAAAACAATTTCTTTTTGGTATAAATTGACATTGTAAAATAAAACAACCTAATTTGAACAATATGAATGGTTTCAGAATACTATAGAAACAGCTATTCCAGTAAACGATGTATCTTTTCTCCTTCCATTACTGAACTTAATATTTAATTTGGTTTAAAAATTGATTTATAAGACTGTAATCCTGGCTTCACTGAAACCAGATAGGTTTGGTTTCAAAGCTCAGGTGTCATTGGTCCAAGCCTGGAAGAGAATGAGAATATATTTTCTTATTGCAAATTATTAACTTTTTTAGCCTTCTTCTATACTAGTGTCTTGTTATTGTGATCCTGACCTCTTAATTCTACGTTTGGAGAAACCATTGTCCTGGTTACAGTAGCTCATACCCCTGTTCTATCTCTTCCCAGTCACTGAGTCACTTTCTGTTTTTAGATTTTACTTCTTGTTAGCTTGTTGTTATGACTAAATCCTACTGACTTTCTTCCCACGACTCTTATCACCAAGTAAAGTGGGAAATAATGCATTTTTTTCTTATAGCATGCCTTTGTCTTGCCACCCAAAACAGGGAGAAAATACCTAGAAAGGGTTAAGAAAGAGATCTAAAAAGTGCTTGAGATAGGCTAAATGGAAAGGAGCTGCTGCTGCAGCCAGTCTTTCCCTGGTGTATTACTGACTGAAACTGTATCAGCTGTCAATTATTGATAGAAAAACCTGTTTTCGGAGGGCTGACTCTTCAGATAGTTTCAGCAATGCAACACTAATGGTAAGTGATTTCATTTTGCTACTTCTACTGCAGAATTATTTTAAATCTGTTTCTATATCAGTATGAGGTCCTGGTATGACTGTGTATTCTGCAGTATGTAATCTTGTCAGCTAAATGCATGATAAATAAATGTTTTGCACTCTCAGTAATTGCATGCAGAAGAATTTGGTATATCACCCTGCCAAATGCTGCTGCAAAGGTTTTATTTGTTTGTTTGTGATTTTTTTTTCCTCTACTGCAGACTATGTTAATTGGAATCCATTGCCTTCAGTTTGAATGCTCATGCATTTTTTCAACCACATATATTTTGCAATGAGTTCTTTTTCTGGGATTCTTGTTTCTTTTCTTTATTTTTTATGCTTTTTCTGATCCATCCTTGAGCTTGCAGTTTATCTTTCCTTATAAAAGAGAACCAGATTCAGGAGCATCTACTGAATGCAGTAAATTGTTAGTTGGACAAAATGTACTTGTGGAGAGCAGCATGAAACATTTTCTGTAGCAGTGTATCTATATATCTCCTGCATAGTAATCCCTGTTTCTAAACATGTGAATCCTGCATGAGCTGTGGGATATAAGTCCTGCCTCTAGACAGCCAAGCAATTCTGAAAGTGATACTTGAAGCTTTAATCAAGAAAGAGAGAAATTTGGAGGCAACTCAGTAAGTTTGAGCTGTAATTTCTACTGTGATGAAAGTCTGATTTAAATGGACTCTACTTTTGACATGGATGAGACCAGAGTCCTAATTATAATCAAAACTAAATTGTGTCATCAGCAAGGTCTGTCCTGGAATGGAAACATCATGATATAAGGTCCACAGAAGTCGATAGAAATATCTGTATTTACTTCACTAGGTTACAGAGAAAATCCTGTATGGTTGATCTTGTTTACACTAGGGACCTGAGAAAAAAAATTATGATTTTTGTATGTATCTTCAGTATGATGGAACTGGGAGATTTCCTGAAGAAAGCTTTTTGAGCTAAAAAAATTGGGAAGAAGTTTCATATTTGTGAAGTAATATTCAGTGTCCTGCATCAATAGCCAACTATGAATGCCAGTTTATTTTCTTTTTTTTCTATTTGGTATGTCAGTTGTGATCCCTTCCATTCTCATTTGTATTGACACTTTGCATGAAACTTCTTCTGAAAGATTTATTGTTTTGGTTATTAGATGTGTTATAACTTTTCCATTCCTTTTGGATTTAAAAATGCCTTTGACTCAGTTTGGTGCATTTCCTTTTTTCCTTATCTGTGGTTATAAGGCAAATATGCTACTCTCTTGGCTGCAAATATTCTTCTATAATGTGAAGGGTATGATATGTCTGAAAGAGAAGCACAAAAGAATAAACTTCAAAATTTTCTGCCTGGGAGAATATAATAAAAAAAATAAATTATGTGGCTCAGTTCTCAGTCTTGTTTTATTTTGGCTGGCAGTGATGTATGTTGCTATAACATAATAAGAAATCAATGTATTTGTTTATTTTGAATATTTGAAAAGCAGTTAGGTTTGCAGCCAACAAGCATTTGACTATGTAAGTTTATACATTTCTTTTTTATTATGAATTCACCTTTAAGAAATATAAGATTAAAGCAATGGAAAATAAAATTGAGCCTTGCTAAATGAATGGAATATCCCACTGCACCAGCCTCTGGCTGAGGACTTCTATTTCAGAGTACTTTTCAAGTGTAGCTTTTATCTCTTAACCAACACATTTACTTCTTTAATTAAAAAAATTAAAGGAAACAAAAAGGTAATATACACATGCCAGAACCACTTACTTTTGAGTGTAGCTTTTTGGGACTTGACCAAGAAGGATGAGGACAGGACTAACTGTGATATTGTTCCAGACTTGGAACACTGCTTCTGCTGTGATTAAAGCAATGGAGGAAATAGTCATGCTTAGGGCAGTTATCTCCTCAGATTTTGGAATGATTTTAAACTACATTAAAAAGCTCTGGTGCTATTGTCAGTATGGGCTCTGCAGCTCAGAGATGGTGCGTGATTACTCAATAAATAAAGTACAGAATATTACAGGGTTACCTCAGTAATGCTGTACTTATCATTTAGAACGTACATTATCCTGATCCTATGAGTTCAAGCAAATCCCAGGAAATTACTTTTTGTAGGCTATTCTCATGTTTTAAGTAAAAATTAAAGCTAGTGTATATGAAGTCTGTTGCACTTCACTTTTCTCTCTTATTTTGGGTATTCAAAGTATTTGATTTAGGATCAATATTTCAGACATTATTTTTCTAGGCTTTGTGACTACATGGGGTATTTCTCTACAGGTGAGCAGTATTTGCACAAAATATTCCTGTAGTAGGATAATGGAGTCTCATCTCACAACTGATGAGGATAGTCACTCTATTTAGATTCCCTACAATGGATAAAATACTGTGACACAGAGGGTTTGGAGCCAATCCAGCCTTTTAAGGAATTTCTATAAATCAAGTCAATTCATTTAAAGAAGCTTCTGAGGACTCACATCCTTTTGAAAGTGCTTGATGCTCTCTTGTTTTCATGTGCAAAAATGTTTTAAAATCAATGGTACTCCACTGAGCCCCAAGTACTAAGCTGTGGGGAGGAAAGCATGTTTTTGTGAAATGTTTTATAGCTGCTGGGGTTTCTGATTCATTTATTAGCTGTTTGCAAACTCTTACTAGTACTGAGTGTTGGCTGCAGTAGTCTCAGTGATATTAGAGGCCAAGTGTGAATATTTCTGACTGTAACTTGTTCTTTACAGAGTAGAAGTATATGTCATTAAAATGTTAGAGGTCAACCAACACTCATACAAGCATGTAAGTATTGCCAATGGAGCTGAGCAAATGATTACATAGTTGGAAATGTCAGGATAATGTGATAAAGAACTTGGTGATCATGTAAGTGCACATTTTCTTGTACTTTGATGGTCAAGAAGCCTTTGAATAAATGTTTCTTGTAATTGCCAAGAAACTTCTTTTTTGGTGATTTATTCAGGACCTGATTATTGTCTGAACATTTGCACATTGGATGCTGAAACTACAGGCTAATGTCTGCCAATTTAAATTTCAGACTGCTGTGGGAATGTCACCCTTGTTGTTAAACTAGAAAACAATGTTATATGGCAGCATGTGAATTAGGATGATGTAATCTTCAATCAGAGTTGTTGTGGGCTGTGTGTGAGGATTGCAGTCCATGTCTAGTGATGCTGAAATGAATCTATGAATTGCAGGCTTGTAAAATATGAGATTAAATGAGGCAGACCAACACAGGGCTGAGGTGTAGCTCTTGTGATACACAGAACTTTGTAGAAATTAATTTAACCATATTTGTGTTCTTGTGTTCCTGAGTTTGAGGTTGTTTTCACACTAAGCCAATGCTGCCAGCTTGAAGCAAGGGAGGGAGAATTTGATGTGTGAGGGGGAATGGTCTAAAGATATCTTTTTTATCATTTTTTTTCTTCCCCAAGATCCTTAGCAAATCTCTCCCCAAGGTCTATTTATAATATAATGAATCACTGCAAACATATCAGCTTCATTAAAGGATTAGTGCTTTTTATGCTGACAGCTCTGCTGATATATGTAAAATGTTAAATTGTCCTGTCTTGTAGATCCCTAAGGCCTCGAGCACTTACTAGAGAAATAAATCTTTTGAGAAGTGAATGATAGAAAAAGAAAGGAGTAGTATAATTCCAACAGTGATTAGTGTGTGGTGTACACAATTTAAAGCACCCTGTGATAGCTGTTGGTGTTGACGTGCCTTAATGAAGAGCATGGATAGCACACTGCAAAGTCAAAAGCAGAGCAGAGATGCTCCCACAAGTGCCACAACTCAAATTCCTTTTCTAACTCTCTCTTGCTTACCTTTCCTCCTGCCAAACCCACAATGTTAATGTCACATGTCCATACTACCATAACACAGAATCATTATGGAACATTATCATATCTGTTTCATTTCTTAGAGGCCATGGCTGTCTCACCACAGAGTGTTGGCCCTTAGCATGTGTCAGTCCATCAGTGAGTGTGGCTTCCTGCACTCGGTCCTCAACACAAAGCGAACAAATGTCCTTGTGCTGCTTGGTTCAAGGGAATGCTTAATTTATAGGCCAGTTAACCTCACCTTACTACCCAGTAAGGTAACGGAATAGTTTATACTGAATGTCATCACACAGCCCTTACAGGATGGCCAGGGTATCAGACCTAGCCAGCATGGGTCTAGGAGGGGCAGGTCGTGTTTGGCCAACCTGGTCTCCTTTTATGACCAGGTGACCCACCTGGTGGATGCGGGAAGGGCTGTGGATGTTGTCTAATTGGACTTCAGCAAGGCCTTTGACACTGGCTTCCACAGCATTCCCTGGAAAAGCTGGCAGCTCACGGCTTGGACAGGTGCACTCTTTGCTGGGTTGAGAACTGGCTGGATAGCGAGTTCACCACCAGACAGTGGTGGTGAACAGGGCTGCGTTCAGCTGAGGAACAGTCACCAGTGGTGTTCCTCAGGGCTCTGTGCTGGGGCCAGTCCTGTTCGATATTTTTATTGATGATATGGATAAGGGTATTGAGTCTTTCATTAGTAAATTTGCAGATGACACTAAGACTTGGAACGGTTGGATGAATGGGCAGAGTTCAATGAGATGAAGTTTAATAAGTCCAAGTGCTGAGTCCTACATTTTGGCTACAATAACCCCCTGCAATGTTATTGACTGGGGATTTGTTTGCCCGGGGAGGTGCTGGAGTCCCCATATCTGGATGTGTTTAAAAAAAGACTGGATGTGGCACTTGGTGCCATGATTTAGTTGAGATGTTAGGGCATGGGTTGGACTCAATGATCTTGAAGATCTCTTCCAACCCAGTGATTCTGTGAGGTGACAGGGATCCAGCCCTCCTGTAGCCATGGGTATCCGGCCACTCAGCTGTCACTTGCAGAGCTGAGGTAGCTGAGGCTCTACCGGTGTGTGTGTTTCTAGGAAATGCCTATAGAACACCAATGCTGTTTTAAATGAAGGTGGAATAATTGTATATAACATAATATATTTATGTAAAACCATTTCAAATATACATATACATGTTCATATACATATACATATGCATATATTTCTATAATAATTAGAGATTGGCTTCCATTCAGCAGTGTTCAGTGGAACTTACTGTGATCAGGGAATAGGAATACTTTATGTTCCAGAGTTAGTGAAATGTCCTGCTGTCAGATTTAGGGCGTTATTGGCGCGTAGTGAAGTGGTGAACAGCAGCACAAGATCTATGCATTGTCTCTGCTTTTTGCTGGTAGAGAGTAGAACATGAAAGCTGATACTTTTTTCACAGCAAGTGACAGAGACATGTGTTTTCTGAAATTTGGATTTTAGTGTATAAAAGCATTATTACACTTGCTTGTTTGAGCTATTTCATCAATATTTTCCCTTGCCATTTTCAATGCTAATTAATGTTTATATAAAGTTCGCATAATTTTATTTTTGAATAAAAAGTAAAATTTTGATTTGTAAGTCATGCAGATTCTTTTCTCTTGCCTTGTCAATTAATATATTTTATATGTTTTATTGAACAAGTAAAAGCTCACGTGTTGACCTTTTACTGTAGCTTTCTAATTTGGTCTCACTTTCTTTGATGGCCCTTGTTCAATATTCAAACCATAACTATGAAACTCTATAGTACTCAATTTGCTAACAGTTTGAAATATGTTATCACATTAGAAAGGGCTTTTGAAGGGTGAGAATGAGCTAACAGATACATTCAGATACAGCAGATACAGTCACATTGTATGCTCTGCTATGAAAGACACTTTGTAGGTCATTTTTTAAACAGAAAATCAATCTTCAGATTTGAAAGATTTGATATTGATTTAAATTTGGCCAAGGACTTGAAGCTTCATTTTGGAAAATGGATGGATACAAAAAGAAGCAATATTATTTCAAGACATCACTGAAAATAAAAAAAAATTGCTTCTGTGCTCAGCTGTGATTTCTGTATTTTGTGAGTAGGAAGTGATTAATGCCTGTGAAACTGTGATGTGAAACTTCCACCATTTTAATAGCTTCTAATCAATTTCCTGTTTTCTGAATCAGGCACTCTATACTTATCATTTCATAGGTGTTTTGTGGTACTAAACAATGAAAAATTTCAGTCCGAAGTTGGGAAGTGCAAGGTCAGGAGAAGACCAAAGTAAAATTTCCCCTTAGCTAACAGTGCAGAGCTCCTGGGGCTCTGTGCCACTGCGTGTTGCTGAGCCTTGGGGCTGGCACTGCAGGGTCATCTCCTGGCCAGCCTCCAGCCATTTAAGATAACGCACTATAGCCTGGCTTGGTTGGTTGGTTTGGTGGCTTAGGGAAGTGTTAGAAGCTTTAGAAATGCTATCCATCTGGATGAATTAGTTCAGACAATTGTATTATGGAATGGCATGATTTGAAAAAAGTTGTGTAAATCATGCTGTTTGTAGCTTATATCTGTCCATGTATCAAATCAAACACCTGAGAACTCTGTACATTCTCTTTATCTGAAAGAATTGCTGTGTAAATGTCTCATCTCTGATGGCTGGAATGAAGGATGTTTAAATTAATCGACTTCATTTGACTTCAGAATATTTTGAAACAAACCCTAATTACATGCAATTTTAAGACAGCTGACAGATAGCCTTTAAAAAATATATTCACTTTAGCATATGAAGCCTCAAAATGAAGATTACTTTTTGCATCTAGAATTTCTCTGTAAGAGTGAGAACTTGCCACCAAATTTTTCTTTGAACATGTAACATTAAAACTGGTCGCTATGCTTGTTTGTATCAGGAGCACTTCAACATACATTTTATAAGGCCATATATTAAAAAAATCATGAAAGGGTGGGAGGCTTTTAGTTCTGCAGTTTCATTACTGAAAATTGTTATTATCTTGTTGAGCATGGTACTGAAAAAGGAATTTTTCTCTATTATAATTTGTGTTAATTTCTTAATCTCATTTTGAATCTGCATTTTATATCTTAATTCCAGATCAACAGTAGATTATAGGTTTGCAGAACTGTAATAAATAGCACACCCCTCACTACATAGTGTCCAGACTTCCACACTCTTAGATCTAAGGGTAATTGACTTAAATATTAGATTGAAAAAAACCCAGAACCCAGATGTTTGCTGGGTCAATGCTCTGAAGACTATGTTCACATCTTTCTTTTTCCTGTTTCTGTGAAGTTTTTTGTTAATGTAATTTTCCAGCCAAGGGGAGAGTGGGGATTGCAGCATTGTGATGTTGTCCTTCCGTCCCTGTGGTCACCTGCCCAGTTCTGTAACTGTACCTCCAGTGTGTCTCCATTTCACTGTGAAAGCTCCTTATGTCAGGAGCTTTGTGGGTTTCCTTCCAGCTCCTCTGCATTTCCAAACACTTGTGACAGCACTGAGTAAATTGCACTAATGGGCTCAGAGGAAATCAGGCTGCTAGTTTGAAAATCTCTTCGAAAATGTTCCACTGCTGATGAGTGAGTACTTATCTGTATCCAGAGAATTCAGAAAATTACCCTGGCAATCCATTTTTGTACCTCGGTATGTAGGATGTTAGCTGTCTTTGAGAGGCCTTGTCATATGTACTGTGGCTTAAGATGTTAAGTCTTGTTTCTGTTCATGTATGTAATGTTAAGCACATATGTAACCCATGGAGCTTTTCAAACTGGGCACCAGCAGTGTCACAATTGCTGAGAAGGAAGGAAGTTCTCATTACAAACAGTACACTGAGTGATGTGTGGAACATGGAGTATTTTGTAGCAGGTGATTCTACCATTCTGAGTGATTATCAGATTAAATAATTTTAAATGTGCATATGCATCTAGTCTCTTTTTCTTAGGGTGCACATTGTGGTTTCATAGTTACTGGTATGATTGAAACTAGGTAGAAGAATCTCATTGACTTGAGTTGTTTGGAAGAGATTCTCAAATTGTACTACCTTATTTTCAGTTTGAATTTGACTTTCCCTGCTCTTTTTTGATCTGATTAATTAAGCCTTTTTCTGGTATGCTTACTGTTTGGGAGGAAAAAAAGGGGGTGGGGTCTAGTGACATAAAATTTCTATTTAGAGATTAAAATCTTTCCAGACTGCATCAAGACATGAAGTGAAGGCATGAGAGGCAGAGGTCACTTGTGAGTAGTCTAAGAGAGTGATTTGTTAAAAAATACTTGCATATAATCTAGGCCAGAAGAATATTTTTCAGGGCAATTTACTAACTTATTATGATACACTTAATTTGTGTAACGGCATAAAATACTATGAATTTTTGAGTTTCTAGAATATATTACAACTTGTCAAAGAATCATTCTATTAACTATGAAACCAATTCTTTCCACTGATATATCTTGCTCAGACTGTTCCTTTAAACTGACTTGAGCATCTGCTGTATTCTCTGTTCTTGTGCAACACTTCCCTCTCCAGCAAGAGCATCCTGCCTCTTCTGTCCCTGGAGGGAAAAAAGGTTTTTTTTTTTGTTTTTTTTTCTTTCCCTGGAGGGAAAAAATTTTTTTTTTTTTTTTTTTTTTTTTTTTTTTTTGTCTTCTGTGCCTTTCTAGGACAGGATGGTATGCAATGTATCTCTCCTACTGTCACTCTCACACCTTTGCCAGGCAGCTGTAAGGATGACATCTCAGTTTTTTCCTCTTTAGAGCACTTTTAGTCAAAGTGCTTCTTTATAAAAGAATGTGCTAACCTGATGAAGATACATTAATTTCTTCTTCACAAATATTTCTCCATTTATATGTTAATCATTTTTGTTCAGCTACTCTTGGATCTCTATGGGTGAGCAACAAACCACCAATTTATGTGTATCAGGATTTCAGGAGAGAAATGGTATATGCAGCAGGAACTGCAATCCTTTTCTGCCTGAGTGTGAATTCAGAGATTTCTGACAGCTGACTTGCTCCAAAAGTCCCAGTTTGAAAATAGAATGCTTTCTTCTATATTATGAAAAGCAGTCTCTTAGAAACAGGTCTCTCAGGTAGATTACGAGCAAGATATGCCTTTGCATTATTGTAGCTGAACGTGGTTATAGGTTATGCTTATTTTTTAAGCAAAAACTTGTCACAGGTGTGAGAACTGACTCAGAATTAGATGTAATCATAACCAATGCTGCTGCTGTTACTGTGCATAATCTGGGTGAGTCCTGCCATCAGCTTTGGCCTGTGACTGGCAGAGGCTGCCTGCAGAGCAGCCTGTTCTGCCAGTCTTTCCTTCAGTTGTGCTCTGACCTGAGAGTAGGGCTTGGCAATAACAACAAATCAGATTTGAACTAGAAGAAGGTGCCTGGGGAGGACTTAGGTCAGAGAATGAAGTAACTTCGGGATGATTTCTGTTGTATAGAATTAAAAAAGAAGTGTAGGAGATTGTGGCTGCCAGGGTCTGTGTGCTGCCATGTTGCCTGTCAGTGCTGAGTGTGCTCTCCTTCCAGCCCCTCCCCTCAGCAGCAGCCCTCTGTGTATTGCTCTGACAGATGTATTCTTGTCTCTGCCAAGTGATCCATTCCTCTGGTTAGGGAGTTGATCATCTAAAGGCAGTTAGAGGAACAGTTGCAGTTTACCTGGGAAGATTGTAGCTTGTTCAGCTGAGTGGTGTTAGGTATTTTTGCTGCAGAATTGGAATGTCTCATGCTACTGAACTGGGGATGCACAAAGCAGGTAGGTCTAAACAGGGGCAAGTCTACTGCCACCATGGCTTAGCCTACAATTCACAGCAGCAGCTCACTGCTCTGGGTAATGCAGTGTCTCTCATCTGTAACTTGCAATGGTGTAAAGTAAAGCTGAGACTCTCCCATTTCACTGGACCTTATTTGCCCTTTGGAAAGGATCAAAGGGAAGGACTGCATCCTATGTAAAATATTTTGGAAAACAAATGGTTTTGGAAAACAAAGCACTGCTGGTGCTTTGATATGTGAAATGGTTGGTTGAACTTGGGCTAGTAAAGAGAAGTCAAACAGTTGTAATACAGTTTTGAATTATTGCATTCAAACTTAGGTCAGAATACGAATATTTATTGCAATGGTGCTTTTGAAAACTTAAAATCCTAAAGTAAGTCTGAGTATAGAGTACAGTCCCATTACTTTGTTTTCCATATGGCTGAACTACTAATTGTCCTTAGAATACTCTAAAGGTGGCCATGAATCTTTACCATCAGCTCATGTATGTGTGCTTAAAAATTGACTGGTCACAGACCTTGAGTGTTGGTACATTCCATTTAGACCCTAAAGAGTATTCTTTTGAGGACAGAATGGTGTCTATCTAAAGAAAAGCAGTAATTCAGCAGTTTGGAATTTTTTGGTCCACCTGCAGAATACAGTGTGTTATAATAACTTTGGGCAGATAATTTTCTGTGCTTGTAGGATGAATGAAAGTTCTGTGAGCTGCTCGCTTTTTATTAGCATATCATAGCTTGTAAATCATGCTGTATTAGGAAAGGGCTGGCATGTCTCACAGGGCAGTGTTAGTCCTCTTAGCATTCTTCCAAATTTATTAAAAGTTTTTACTCAGTACAGCAACTGAAAAGCAACAACTGCCAGGCATTTTTGTATGTACTTAGAAGTCCTTAATTGGCTAACAGATGTACTTCAGTATTATTCCCAGGAACTAAACATGTCTTGTACTCTGGTGGTATTCTTAGCCTGAGAAACTGATAACATGCAGTAGCCAGTGAGTCACTGTGCCCAGCACTGCTTTTCCTTCACAGTGGTTTTAAGGAGGATGAATGCTTTGCTTTCCCAACTCTGTGTCTAATTTTAGTATGCCAGTGGGCCCGAGGACTTTCAGGCCACCTTCTCAGATAATGTCATCCAAAACATTCAAACTTCAAAATGGCTGGGTGTTACTGCTGTGCTGACATTGTATCTGTGTACAAAACATCTCCGATTCTTTGTGGACACAGGGTCACTAAATGGAATGAGGGAGATTTGTCTTGTTACAAAGCAAAATTGACTCCTGGTACATTTGTGACAGTCATAAAAGAACCATAATTGTTCTTTTTATGCTTTTGCATTACTGGGCTGTTAAGGGTAAATGTCTGTCTTGAAAGGAAGTTAAACCTTGCAGCGCAAAATATCTATTTTTAAAATTTTGTATGTATTTTCTTAAAAGGCAGATGACTTGTCCAGAACATACTTACATCTCTCTCTCCTCTGTTTTGTGTACACACACAGAAAAAGAAAAATGTGGATTTATAAGTAATGTTTTAGTAATTTTGTTAATACACATCTTGTCCAGTCTTATGACCACATATATTTCGCATCATAAGTCATGGCTGAATTTGACTTTGCTGTAATTTTCTGCTATTTATAGTAGAAGAAATCTCTTGTGCTCTCTAGAAGGCTATTTTAAATAAGTCTTGCAATCACCAAAAGCAGCAATATAAACTGATCTAAAGTGTGAGGAACTTTAGCTACACATATAACTTCAGAAAAGAAATGAAAGCTTTTAAATATCAGTAATATTATATGTTTCGAAAACTTCTAGATTTGTTTGAGGCAGCTGGCCAAAGACAGCATTTATTTCCTTGCAGACTTCGGTGTAACAGTGCTGCATGCCCAAAATCATGTAGCAGAGTGTTTAGAAGTGATATATTCCCAAGGTTTTTTCCCTAGTATTTTAACCCTTTGTTCTTAGCGCTTAAGCTGGACCTAAAAAACTTTTTAATACGTGGGATTTTTCATGCAGTGCTGTATGCAGTGCTGAGGGAAAAAAAGAAAAAGGAATTCTGTGTGACTATAGATGTAAAAAGTAGAATTTTATGTGAATAAATGCTCACTTTAAAAATTGAAAATTTATATGTTTGCCAACCCAAAATGTCTTCAAATTACATCTGTTGTGTCATGAAGTGGTCATGAAACTGCAGCCACGTTACCACATGGTTATTGAACAATTGCTTTAAGAAACATTGAAAAGTGAAAAAGAGGAAACAGATTATTATTGTGATTTTAGTTATTTCCCATTTTGTACTGAAAACCTATCACACAGTATGTCTGATTTTAATTTTTTACTTAAAATGTGGTTTTAAATGACTCTAAATTCATTGAGCTTTGTGGACATAGAAAGTGGCAGTACTGATTAAATTCAGTGTTACATGTTTTCATATCCAAAATGTCCCATACTCAAATGAAAATCAAAAAAAGAGATAATATAATTTCATTTTGAAAATTAACGCAGCAAAATGATTTTTCCAGAAAGAAAATAATTGAACTGCAATGAACAAAGTTTCGTGTTTACAATAACTTGATTGATCTTCTAAAATAAGCAAGTCTTTATACATGCAACTAAAAGTGTTTTCATATTTAGTTTCCTGCTGTTTACTTTTTTTCAGGATTTGTTTATGACAAAGTCTCTCTTCCATTTTTTTAACACAGGTGTCTATCCATTCCAGAACTAATACTTTCTACAACCAGAGACTGAAATGGCATGACTGGAGTTTTAAGTAATTTGGCTTTGACAGTTTCTGCATTTGCTGAGAATTTGGAACAGAATTTGAACTCTATTTCTGCACTATCCTAGATTATAATGCCATCCTTTCCTAATGAGGGAGGTATGCTAGTCTTGGATTTTTAATATACCCTATTCAGTATGCTTGTACCTATAAATTGTGATGGAGTTCTGTTTGTACTTTTAGTTAATTTGTATATGTTATTTGAGATATAAAAATGTTGATTGTTACAACATTGTTTTTCAAAGATAACCATGGAACTGCTCCTCTGACTTTGAGTTCAGAACTACCGTATCAGGGCACAATTAAAAGAAAAGTCAGAAAGAAGAAGAAGAATGGAGTCATCACTGCCAATATTGCTGGCACAAAATATGAAATTGGTAGGAAGCTGCATATTTTGTTTTCATCCTAATTGCCTTTGATGTGAGAAAGTTACTGATTAATTGAGTGAATTAATGGACTTTGCATCAAGCTGTCAGTGAGACATTTCTGAAGGAGTTTCTTTTGTAAGAAACCTGAGGTTTTATTGTAACATTTAATTCATAACTTTTGATGCTCTGCATCTATTAATCCCCATTTGTAGTCATATTAATTCCCACTTGTTACCTTGAAATGTAAAGACTTAGGTAATCAAGGTGGCTGTGGAAGAACCTTCTAAATACATGTTATATATGTGTTTGGAAGTTTACTTAAAGCCTTGAAAGTTGAGCAGTGTGAATTCAATGTTAAATACTCCAATACAGAGGCTTCTCAATAAAATCCATTAATGTTTCGTATTTTCATGTTTGGTACTAAAATCTTTTTTTAATAGAATCAGAGTTATACATGCCACATAATCAGTCTTTTTTTTTTTTAATTAAAATAATGCATGCATTTGCTTTTGCAATACTGTACCTTGTCTAAGGAGGCAATTTTGTCCCTATCTGCAGTGACACTCATCACTGTATTAAAATGAACTTATGGCATAATCAAGATTAAATCTAACTGCTGTTCAAGAGGATTTTTGCTGGATGATTAATAATGGGGAATTAATAATGGGGAATACCTTGAGGCTCTTTGCAGTTCCCATTAGTGGTTGTGCTGATTCCTACCTCACTATAAGGTGCTGTAGCATTGTAATGCCAGGTTTGCAACAGGCTGATGGAAATACTGCAAGACAAATAGCTTGCCATGCTAACATTGTTCTCAGTCAAAGGGTTCTATTTTGGAAGTGTTTAAAATCTTAATTGATTTTTTAAATGTTGAAAATGAATCTATTTTAGAGATTCAAAGTAGTCCCTAAGTGTGTGATGTCTCCATAGTGCGTGTAGTAATACAAGAAATGGGCTTTGTGAAAACACGGGATGAGGATGAAACAGCAAATCTTATCTGGAGTGATTGTGCTGTGCAGCAAGAGAAGATCGCTGAGCTGCGGAACTATCAGGTACAGTGGCAGTCAAGATTTTTGACATGTTTCAATAAACTGCTTCACTCTGAAATGTTCAGTAATTGTCAATAACTGCTCAGTTCCATTTGTTTGGAGGGGGAAAAAAACCAACACAAACCACAATCAACCAGGCTGCATTAAGGCTGTACTGCTGCCTAGCTTAAAATCCTATTTCTTTTCCAGAGTTATTTGTTCTTACCACTTGGAATATGGTGTGTAAATATTTGGGGCTTTCATGATTTTTTCTGCCAGTTGGGTGTTGAGAATGATCAATTTAAAGAAGATTCAAAACATCATTTATAAGTTTCTCATAAGCTTTGAAGCAGTAAGTTAACAACCAGAGCTCTCTCCACAGTCCTGTGAATAAATATTTTGGTTTTTTACCATTACCTTGTGTTTGCATTCTTTGTTTCTAGATAGCTTTGTGAATAAAAGCATGATAGTCTTATGTATGAAATTAAATCAATGGGCACTTATACTGATGGAAGAGAATACAACTTGCAGCATCTTTAGCATTGCTAACAATAAGTAGTATAGTGTAAGATATTATTTTAAATAATTTGTAACACTACTTTTGTTTGCCTGAGCATGCAGTTGAATGTTTGAAATTATTGTAATCAGGTATGCCAGAAAAATTAAAAAGTTTCAATTAATTTTCCTTTTTTTTTCTACTTCCTCAGAGAATCAACCATTTTCCAGGCATGGGAGAGATCTGCAGAAAGGATTTTCTGGCAAGAAACATGACTAAGTAATATTTCTTTTAATATTAAGAAGTTTTCCAGCTGCAGTATTTAATGCAGTAATATACAGAACTATTGTTTTTGAGGCTTGTTTGTTTTTAATAAGAAACTGAGAGAGTACCAAGAATAATGTTCAAAATTCTTTAATAACTTTAGCGTTGGTCCTGGATCGGTAGTATTGGAGTGAGCTACTTTATTTCTCCAATTGACTTCAGTGGAATATTGTGTGGGTTCATTTCTCTGTCTAAACGTTGCAGAATGTAGGTGAGTCTTGAATTATTGTACAATAAACCTAATGCATAATACACCCACATATGTATTCCATAATAGTAGAAGAGAAAAAAAAAACTGTATGTGGCTGGATAATGCATCTGGACTATTTTGTGCAATGTGCTCTAGGATAACCCTGCTTCATCTGGGAGACTGGACCAGAGGACCCACTGAGGTCTCTTCCAACCTGACCAATTCTGTGATAGCACTTGTTTAAAATAGTTAATGGCTATATTTTTGTGTATATAAAATTTAAAATATGTGAAGCATCTTACTGTTTATGTAAGAAATTAGTTAGTGAGGCTCATTTGTCTAATTACAAATTCTCCTCACTCTAGTGGAATAACTGGGTTCTGAGGAATTATCCTAGTTGAGAATCTGTGAGTAAGACTTATAAGAAAACAGTACTAAATAATGATCTGATAGCCTGGTAGTAAGGAAAGATTTGAAGGTAAATATATGTCAATATTTTATTCTAATCTAAATTACTTTGTAGAGCAATTATTAATGGAGTTAATCTTTTGGCCCTCAACCTGACTTGCACAACTTAACTGCTAACAGAACAGAATTTGTTTTCATAGAAATGTAATTAACGTGATATCTCCTCTTGCTCTCTCTCTCTCTTTCAATTTCTTTATTCTTTCCTGTTTTGTAATTAGGACAAATAAATGTAGTATATATACAACTATTATATTGCAAATATTTTCTTTTACTTCCATGCTTGTTGTTATATTGATTGCACTCTTCCATTTTATGCAAATTGTTGGGAATTAATTGAAAGAACAAATCTACCTTACTTTGAGAAGAAAATACTTCAGGAATTCTTTTTGCAGGCAATATACAGGCACTCTGGATCACAGGACAATGTTTTCACATGCAGAAAAGTGGAAGAGAGCAGTGTAATACATAATGTGTAATTCGAAAGAAGACAACTCAGTAAAGAAAGTGTAGGAACACAGAATAAATAATGGAACAGATGGAAAGAGGAATGTAATTGAGAAAAAAAGGCTGTCATGATCATTTTCAAGGATAATAATCAGAACACAAAAAAAGAAAGAGAAAAAAAAAGAAAAAAGTAACAATAGGAGTGCCATTGTAGGGCCAACTGCATCTTAAGAGACCATTGTGAGGGGTCTCTTAGATGAGAGCTCCTCTTGGGAAGAATAAGTGTGGTTACAAAATGAATTCAGTAAATGGGGGAGAAGGTGCACAGGTTGAGTGGGAAGGGGCATGGATCCATCTATGTGATATTGTTTTTTCCACCACCTTCGTTGATTATATTTAAAAGGTTCATGGATTGATCATGGGCCAAGAATTATTCTCATCCATACATGCCCACTAACTTTTCATACGTGAAAAGTCAGAGAATTTTGAAATTTAGGCAGTGGAATTTGCATTATTAGACTGAAGTTTGTTCCTTTAGTAAGCTATGTTTTGTTCAACACCATTGATTCTTTTGTACAGAAAGTGCTCTGAGATCAAGAGCACAGTCTGGCCATATTTGTGAACTAAAATAGTGCTCAGAAGAACAATAATTTACTGTTTATTTCTCAGACCTTCTGATAAGGACAGCCAAGGCTAAAGGATAGAACAGCACAGTGAGAAGTAGTTACTCATAGTAGTGGATGGCCCATGTGCTGGAAAATAGGGCTATTGTAATGGAATAGGCCTTGATTCCACAGGCTGCTTAATGATGTTCCTAAGCCCTTTCTGAATAGGGTCTTGCAGGGAAAGAACAGAGCTGAATTCTTTTTTCGAAAGTTTAGTGAGCCCCAGAACCTATAAACAATGCTGAAGCATTCCACTTAATAATATTAAGTGTTTGTAATCCATCCAGTTATGCATTAAAAAGAAAAGGCATATAGAACTGATATACTTTCAGTCACAAAATAATATCAGTATATTAGGAATATCTTGAAGCTATATTCAGTGAATAAGGAGTGTGTGTATTGAAACCCTTGAGTAAGTTAAACAGCAGGTCTCTAGCATATAGCAGGATGCATATGACAAATAATCTGGAGAGGGATTTAAACTAACACAGAAATTGCTTTTTTCCCTAAAAATAGGATAATTTCTGCCTAGATAAGGTACTCAGTTGGCAAAGTAATAACATTTGTAAAGACAGAGCGGATGAAGAGTAGCTTAACAATATAAATGATTCAGGAATTATAATATCTACTTCTATTTTCAAAAAGTTTTCCTGAATATTTAGTGGCTTTCATTGAACTGGATTTGTAAGAATAATAGTTAAAATGAAGCTGCAGAAGCGCTGAACCTCATGGAGTACTGCTTTAGCTATTGTGGTTTCTGCAGAGTGTTTGTTGAGTAGTTGGCTATACAGTTTGGTGACAGTGTATCCATTATACCAGTAGGTCTTGGCTACAGTCCTAGCCATACACATGTGGCTGACAACTCTTGTTTTTTACATTATTCTTTCAGCCACTTAAAGAAAAAGTATCTGCCCAAGAGTATTATGTAAGCTCGCAGTAGAAATGAAAAATGCAAATGATATTGCTTCTTTTACACACAAGTTATGCTGATGCTATTAGTTTTCAATACAAAAGGACAAATAGACCTAAATCTGTATTTAATTAAAAAGTATTAAACTTCACCATAGAGGCATTAAAGAAAAAAATATCAAAGTTGGGGAACTTCATGTATCAGTTAATTTCTTTTTAAACTTCCAGTTCCTTTCTGTTGGTCTGTGGATATTTGTATTTTACATGTGTCCACTCTATGCTAAAGAGTAGTTGTGAGTTACCTGAAATAGTTTCGTGTGAGGTTCTGTGTGAAGGAAGTTTCAGGTACTCTGACTACCTGAAACAAGCTAACTTCACCAGTATGTAACTTAGCAAAGACTAAATCTATCCTCTTGGGAATTATGATACCAGTGTGCATAGTACCATGTGCCCATTGCTCCTATACCCTGGCTGCTAACCAGCATTAAAGCAACCCATGTGTACCTCAGCCATACTGACAGTGTGATGTGGGTGTATCTTCCTGTCTGCCACATACACAGCTCTGGGTCATTGAAACTTCTACTACCTGAATTCCTTACCATTCTTCCTCTTCTGTTTTTCTTCACAGACAGTAGAGGTATAGAATGAGATACACTCATTACCTCAGCTGCCATAGCTGTTAAAGCAGGAGACCAGGACCTTGCTGCATTCTTTCCCCACATTCAGAGTTTGATTCCCTATTTTTATTTTAGTTCTTCTGTTTCACCCCTTCATCCCTACTCCCTCCCTGCTTGGTCTTGCTTTGAATGTGTTTGCTTTCTTTTGATTGAATTAGGTGCTCTTGGAATCTTAATCCCAATATACTAGGACCAAACACTAATCAAAGCTTGTGTAATTTGTCCTACATAGGAAATGAATGAGTTGCTTGGCCTGTGTCCAAATCTATTTACTACAATTCCTTATTTTAAAAATTCTTTCAAAAGGAACAATTAATTCCTTAATTGCTTCCATTTTAATTTTAAATTCAGTCTTTTTTGCACTGAAGAAGAAATTCCAAATATCCCAACTCCTCTTTTTTGTGTCTCTTGATCTTCATACCTCCCCAGACACCTACCAATATAAAAATTAAAATACTTCCCAAATAACACCCCCCCCCCCAAAAATACCCATGGTTTATTATAAGTTCAATATTTCTAAGAATAGGAATAGCATTAAGTCATCTGAGTAACTGGCCAAAAATTGTAACAGGAGTGAGATTGAGGCCAAGAAATAAAATGGATGCCAGTAATAGTAAGCACATAAGCAAAAATGCTCAAGGTAGTCTGCTTTTGAATATAACACATTCACACTTGTATGAATATTTAATAAAGCTCTAACTGTTCTTAAAGAAACGTAAAAATTTGTTTTCATATTACAGAATTTTGCTAAAAAAGTTCCCTTGTCAAATTGCCATAAGTGCTATTTAATCTTGAGGATTGAAACATCAAAGTACTTAAAAGATTTTAACTCAATTACCCTTTTCTTGCAGAATGATCAAGAGTCAGCCTCAAGAATACAGTTTCATTCCTCGAACATGGATCTTTCCTGCAGAATACACACAGTTTCAGAACTATGTAAAAGAATTGAAGAAGAAACGAAGACAGAAAACTTTCATAGTCAAACCAGCTAATGGTGCAATGGGACACGGGTGAGTTGTGAGTTAACTTCAGTCTTCTTACCTGTTAGAAGTGAAATCCAGGGCTACTTACAACATTAACAGAAGCTGTATATTAGTAAGAAGATTTTATTTCGAGTTATTTGAAAGTCAGTGTATTGGGTGAAGGCTTCACAAGCCTTAAATAAACTCAATTGTTAAGAACAAGGTTATTTTTTGCAAATTTTTCTGCTGTGCTTAGATTTATAGGGTGAGATTGTATTGGGTATAAATGGCAGGGTTTTGGTGGCTGGAGGCAGCAGGGATGTCATCTGGGAGGTCAGGATCTTTAACAGCTTTAAAACCAGCCCAAACACCCCATTGTGTTCCCAAACTGCAGCCAGTGTGAGAAGCAGAAACATGTTTAAGAGCAATAGCCACAAGGGGAGACAGAGGAGATGCTGTTGGGGATGTGGCTGGATTTGCACTGTTGGAAGCAGGGCACACTCCTGAAGACAGTGTAATCTGCAGTTGAGTTGAGGAAGTTTTATTTGTGACCAGGCTGCATAGTTCTTATACAAATCTTTTTTCATTCTGGTGTGAGGGGACTGGAAATACAGAAATACTGAGTTTAATCTATGCCATCCTCAGTTATAAAGATCAGTGTCCTGCTTTGCAAACTTCATCACCTAAGGTTAGCACTGAAAGTTCTTTGCAGCCTGTACCTCAGGCAGAAGTTGTGACAAAGACTTGAAGTCTATTTTTAGAGCTGCATGGGGAATAATCACAGAAGCTGGAGACTGGTCGTTCTGCCAAACAATTTCTAAGTGTAGAGCAAACCCATTATTACAAATTATTGAATCAAAGCAAGCAGAAAGTTACTTTGAAATGGCTCGTTGCCTTTTTTTTCATCTAGTGAAGTTCAGTAAAGGACAGGAAACCAAAAGCCTTGTAAGGGAATGGAACTTTTTCTCTGACCTAAAAATCAGATGTAAGAGATATATGTCTCTTTCTCCAGGTAGATTTTAGCCTCCCTTCTTGGCTGGGTGACCATGATAATTTATTTAAAAGAGTAATATCCAAATTTTAAAATAACTTTTGTTTTTACCAGGATCTCTTTGATAAGAAATGGAGAAAAGTTACAAGCTCAGGATCACTTAATTGTTCAGGAATATCTTGACAAACCATTTCTTATGGAAGGCTACAAGTTTGATTTACGTGTGTATATTCTTGTAACCTCCTGTGATCCATTAAAAGTATTTTTATATCATGATGGACTGGTGAGAATGGGCACGGAAAAGTATCACCCCCCCAGTGACTCAAACTTGGTAAGTTGGAATTCATTGCAATGTATTGCTTATGGTGTAGACTTCAACCTGTGTAGTGTTTGCACATGGCAAAAATAAACTGGGACTTGAGTTCATCTGGATAAACATCTGCATCGTCATTGAAGAGAAAAAAAATTATGTTAAAGGTACCTAACACATGCTTTTCTATCAAAATCACAAGTATAGCCACATTATTGCTTATATATAAAAATGTTATATGACTTTGCATGTATGTATGCTAAATAGTTTAAATATATTCTAGAGGAAAGCAAAAGATGTCATATCAGCCCAAAAAATTAAGAAAATAAAATCACTTCAAGAACAGGCACAATACTTTTATGTCCATCTGAGACTGAGGCTGGGGTGGCAGGTGATAATAAAGTTTATCTCCTGCTAGATCATTGCTTAGCATCCGTGAAGTTTGGAGCCTTTGCTGAGGGTCCTGCCAGGTTTCAGCCATTGTGTTGGAAACTTAGGCAGAAAGGAGAGAACCAGCACTGCAAGGGACCTGTGCTCACTGCAGTCCCTGAACATGAGGGAATCTCCTGCTGCTGCTGCTGCTGTTTGCCAGTGACTACTTCAGCAGGGACAGGAATATGTACTTGGCAGCTTTAGGGTGATTCAGTAGGACTGCCTATAAACATAGAAAAAACCATGAAATGATAAGGGTCATGCTAAAGATTGTGCACCATTTCCTCCTCTTGTTCCACTGTATAGCATATTGCCTTGTTGGGGGATGTAAACCCTTCTCTTTTGCCTCAGACCAAAATGCAGATGTCTAAGAAAGAAGTAGATTTGCAGCATTGGAAGGTATCAGTATATTAGGTTTGTTACACCTCCCTCTGTACTCCATTGCTTTTAGAGCAGCTTCTGTGGAATTATGTAACAGAAAACACCATAGAGCCTTTTTGCCTGCATGAAACTTAAAATTGTGACTATCTCTTGGTGTGCCTTTGAAAAACACAGGTACAGTTTGAAGCCCAGTACAAATGCTATATTTGGAAGTGTTCCAGTACTATATTTGGAATAGTTTGCTTTTAATATTTGTGTATTGCTGCTAATCTCAGCATTAGCAGCACTGAAATATGCTCTGAGCGGATAAACAGAGCAGGCAGTTGTTTCTGTGTTCTCAGAACTGCTCATGTTGGAGGTTGTCTATTGTGTGAAATAACCTGCTTGTCACTAATGACATTGTTCTTTGGATGACATTTTTCAACAGTGACATTGTTCCAAATAACTTTGGACTATTGGTTCAGATGCACAAACACTTTTTTTTTTTAATAGTCCGACAAATAATTACTTTTGTCTGAAATAATTTGAATTTCATGGAAAGATGACTCAAAACAAATAGATTTCAGAATGATTCTTAAAGTAGTAATGAAGCCATGGGAGAAATTCATTGCTTCTACTGCTACAACAATATACTGTTAACTAGCTTGCAATTAAATTGATTGGTTTTGGTCATTTCTTTAAGTTTTTTAAAGATAAGGAAGTGTAGTGAGATAAATGATAGCAGAAGGCTTGTGTTATCTATTAAAGATGAATTGGAACAGAAGGCTTGTGGTCACCTTAGAATATCATCTACTCTCATGTATGTAATCAGACATGACAGAGAACTGTCACTGTGATGAGGACAAGCATCACCGTAGTGTAACTGAAAAGCTGAATGAATTTGTGGGAGATAATGTAAATGTACAGATCATGATTTAAAAATTGGCCTTGGAAAGGGAATGCTTTGTTTGAATTCAACTGGTAACGTGAGTCTATTGCTGGTGACATTTTGCTCCATGAGGGAACAGTAGCACTCAGTCATTTATGTAATGTATGTTTTGAAATTTACCTCCCTTTGATGTATGGCTACCAGCCAGGTAAAAATGAGCAATTTTGGCAGATATCAGCATGACAGATATTTTAAAGTATCACTATCATGAGAACCCTTCTCATAAATAAGCTACAGTGAAAACTGAAATGTGGGATTGTCTATGAAGCAGATGCCAGAGTGATTTTTAGCACTTTTAAAGTAGCACTTCAAAATACCATCTTTATTGTTTCCTTTTTGTGGAATGTAATCATTCTCTAAGTTATGATAATTGCTCTTTACTGTTTTAGGTAGCTGTTTACATACAGACCTTTAAAAATGGCTGATATATTATCTAACCAAATATGGAATGGGAGATCAGTTCACTGCAACTGGCTTAAGCAGAAGCACAGGTTTTGTTGCAAGAAGGCTACAGAGCATTCAGTCATGAAATTTCCCAGGATCACTAATGTTTAGAAACACTAAATCTGCATGTAGTGTTATTTGCAAATATGAGCTCTTTAATTATGTCTTTATTGATTTAATGTCAATTTTTCTTTACATGATTTTGAATTGATTATTTTAGAATTGTTTTTAAAGTTTTTAAAATGTCTCTTCTTACTTTTTTTTTAGAGTCAATTGTATATGCATCTGACTAACTACTCTGTCAATAAACATAATGAACACTTTGAACGGGATGAAACAGAAGACAAAGGAAGCAAACGCTCCATAAAATGGTTTACTGAGTTTCTAGAAACAAATAACCTTGATGTCTCCAAATTCTGGAGTGATATTTCAGTAAGATAGACTAAAGCACTTTTCTTTATTTTGTGTATTTTTAGATAATTACTTGCTTCTACCATCTGCTTTACTGCAATTCAGAATTATTTTTGAAACTTTAATAATCCAAATTCTCAGCAATGGATGTCTCAAAGGACGTACTATAAGTTATTATTATATTTTTTAAAAGACTAAATCCATAATTTGATCACAAATTTAATGTTAGCATTTTTCTGAGGATCAAAAATCCTTTCAAACTGTTATTCACCTAAGTAATATGGTACAAAGGAATCATGCCATTTAAATTCTTGGAAACTATTCTAGAGTATAAAGTGAATTTTATATGTGAATATTTACAAAATTATAGTCAGTGTTGCATATATCTATGTGCTTAATCAAGCACCATTGAAGTGGTTGTGTTACAGGTGTCTTTAGATGAGGAATAGGCTTAAGATTGTTAGAGCTTAAAGCTGTTTGTATGATTCTGAGCACTTACCAAAAACTATACTGCAAAATGAAAGGGATGAAGATTAGCTATGCCATACTTTATTAACAATTTGCTTTTATTATTTAACTTGTTGCAAGTCTCAAAGGTTGTATGTACCATGGAAAGTATAACAGTATAGTCTAAAACTTTATGAAGTTATACATGGTACTACATAAGAATAGTTTGTTTATTTTAGACTATTTTTTTGAGATTTAGGATCTTTTTTTTCCTAGTAGATATGTAAAGGAAATTTAAAATATTAAAGCATGAAATACTGTAGTTCAATATATGCTGGTGTTTTCTTTCCTGATGAATTTTTCTGAAACAAATGCCTGCAGGAGCTGGTGGTGAAGACTCTGATAGTTGCAGAGCCGCACGTTCTCCACGCTTATCGCATGTGCAGGCCAGGGCAATCACCAGGAAGTGACAGTGTCTGCTTTGAAGTCCTGGGATTTGATATTCTGCTGGACAGAAAATTAAAACCATGGCTCCTAGAGGTAAACCTCTCTATACAGATATAAAGTAAATTTTTAGGGGTAAAGTTAACTAAGCCCTAGCTGAATCCATATCTGTATAAGAAAACTTGCAAAGAAAATCTGTGCACTGTTGTTGAGTACATAAATGGTGCTTTTCTACAGCATCCATGCAGAAGTCCAGTGATCACCTTGCAGTGATTTTTGATACTGAAAAAAAGGTAATTGTTTTCCTAGACCGATGTTGCATTTCAGATGTTTTTGAAAGTTTAATGGGAAAGTTTTAATAGGAGTTGATTGTAGCAAGTGGGTGCTACATAGATTTCCTTCATGAGTATGGCTATGTAATATGGCTCTGGTAACTATTGTGAACACTTAATTTTCTCCTTTTTGAGGATATTTGTTCTTTTCCTCTCTTGTGCTTTTTAAAAGCATTGCCATAAAAAGAGAAAACTAATTTGATATACAGGAAATTCTGCAAACAACTGGTATAATGGGACTAGAAATACATGTTTGTTAGTGGTACAGTTAAATTGAGTGGTGCTCACACACATTTTCAATCAGGAATGTTTGAAGTTTGTCTGTTGTGTCTCTTATATTGCCCTATTAATAACATAGATGAAATTCACTTGTCTTTTTTCAGATGGTCTTATTTCATTCTGTTAAGTGGTTGGGAGTCTGTGCAGCTTGGGGAAAAAAGCAAAACGTATTCAAAATCTCTCTATTGACAGCAAGTCATGAATATGATTTTGCTACTGATGAATAAAATGTACACAATTAATTTACTGAATTATAACCTCATTTGCCGACCATTAATACTGTCAACAGTTGTTTTGTCATGCTTATTTCTCTCAGGGGTTCATTATAATTTTAATTAGAAAAATAAAATTCCTCCACTGTTGCCATGCAGGCATAACATATTTGGTGGCTTTGATGTTCTTGCCAAAAGCAGCGCATGACATGAACTTAGTCTGTACTACATCAACATCCTCTGTTTTTGTCCAGTGAAGCTTGCTGTCCCTTTGATTTAGCACTGCACTTCCAGATTATCATCTATAGGTTGCCTGTAGCTTGCATATAATTGTGTGTAGCTATTTAAGTGCAGACTGAAGGGTCTGTGTACTATTTTATTGAGCCTTGTAGCAAATGCTGACAGACCAATTCTGTGAGAGGCGGTGAGTCAGCCTGCACAGCGAGTCCATCCTGAAGGAGACCTCTCTGTCTGCTCTGATGTTTTCATGAGTTATGGAGATTTTGGGGGGATTGAGTCACCACTTACAGGTTTCAGAGGAGAATCATACAATCCCAGACTCTTTGTTTATGAGGGAGTAAAGTAGTAAATGCTCCTCTGGTGTTTTGAGTTGCTGGAGAATACTTCAGGACTTGGAATCGTGTACCTAATTATTATTATTTTTTTTAAAGCAGAAGTCCAAGTATTTCCTTTTGTGTTTTTGGTAATACATATATCCTTCAACTTGTTTTGACAGACATTTACCAAAACTAACAGAAATTTCAAACTTTGAAACTTACTCATTTTGCATACTCGTTTACTGTTTACCTTGTTTGTTCATGCTTTTTTGCAGCACTTCCAACAGAGTGTGTAGATGGATGCACACTGTATGTGTGCTGTCTGTAGTGTAATAAAGGTCAAATCTGCAGAGTATATACATAGACTATACATAATATATAAGTCCATGTGTATATATATGCACATATACAACTAATCATTTTTTTCTAAAACACTTCTGCTTCTTCCACAGATTTACACTCTTACCTCTTTCCACTATTTCCCTCTTGCCAAAAGCCCCTTAGGGGAGTGAATCATTCTTTCTAACAGTGGTAACAAGTCCTAATCAGAAGGCCCTGAATGTTCCCAGTGTTATGGGAAAATTGCCAAAATAGGATTAGGATGATTAGTTTCATGTTCCATGCCTCATGCAGCTTTTCTGTTATATAGATAGCTTAACAAACTATTAAAAGAAATAAATTGTGCAACATATTATAATGACTCTGCTTTCCTGAGTTGACTTTTGTTTATATTGCCTTGATGCATTGTAGCTCCCCTGCTTCTTGATGCTACTGAACTTCCGGAACCTTCTACCGTAGTGAGGGTTGTGGGAAATGCATGATTGCCATCTTGTGGCACCAAATGTTTCTGGCAAAGATCTGTGCAGCCGCCATCCTTTCTGCGTAGTAACAATGACCTAGATCTCCCTTCAGTTCCCTGGAAATCCGGTTTTACTTTTTGTCCCAAATTTCCAATTTGGTTTATTTTATGTAAAAAAAAAAATCATACAGTTGAAGTTCTTGGATGGATGCCAGTTTTGTTTACCCTCATTATATTCAGTTAGGATTACAAAGTTGTGATAATTGGAGAAAAAGATAGCATGCATTTTAGTAACTTCCTCAAGTGCAGGGTACCTAACTTTCCTTGTGATTTATAAGGCAAAAGAAACCTTACATACACATTCAGAAATTTATTATTTAGTGTCACTGAGCTAGCAAAATCTGTTCAAAGCTTTGTTATCAATCCAGGTGAAATGATTGTGAACATCTTAAACCAATCAGTTATTGCTAATTCCTATTAATGAAGTAGTTAAAGTTCACATACACAAACTTTCTGGCATCTACTTGTTTCTCTTGTGTTATGCTTGCCCTGTCTGTACCCCTGGAGATCCAAAGGCCACCATGGGTAGGAGAAGTCTACTTCTCCAAAAAGAGATAGGTAGGTGGTTATACCAAGTTTTCAGTGTCTTGTTCTTCACCAGGAAGAACACACTGTTGATGATAAAGTTTTGCTTCCTCTTTGCTCTTAATTTCACTTTGGGTTACTTTTCTTTGTTTGCTGCCACGATCGGCTTACTGACTGTTCATTTACTGGCCAGCAATTCCACATTGTCTCCAAGTTTTACCACAAGTCGTTTACATCTCCTGGAATCATGCCATGTGCTGTCTTTATTACCTCCAGACCCAGTATTATCTTGTTTACAAGGTTTCATTCCTGTAGTGAACACAATTCGGCCACCGGCATCAGTGTCTGGATTTTCAAGCTCTTTGCAATCATCATTTGCTTGTACTTTTGGGGTCCCTCATACAGTCCTGTTTACGACGACAATCTTCAAGATATACCTTGCTGATAAAATTACTGTTGTTATATTAGCACAGCCTACTTGTGCATGTCCTGGTTCTCGGGTCACTGAACTCTAAATAACCATCTCCTAGCTGACAGATGCACAGACAATGGTTTGGTAACCAGTAATTATGAATACCTATTGTGGCATATCACTAGTACCTTATCAAGATTACAATGCCACAGTCTTACAGATTAGTCAACAACCACATTTATCGTTTTCTTTGTGATATGATAGTAGATGAATAGGTCAGTCTAAAAAGATCAGTCAATTAAATATTTGGATGAAAGTCTTCAAAAAAAGAGTATGTATAAATCTTTTCACTATTTCTGCTGAATTTTCAAGACTTTTCTTTCAACATCAGATCTCACTGCTCACTTTGCCAGTCTGCCTGGCAAAGGACAAAAGCAGCGAAGGATCTGAATCCCAAAGCTGAAAGGTACCCATCAGTTATGAGCATAGGTGATGGGGCAGCTGGAACACAGCAACAGGACACTGGGTGGCCCAGCAGCCACAACAGTTTTATCCCACAACTGTAGAGGCTCTAAGATGCTCTAATATATTTGGACATGCAAACTATCCAACTTCTTATTTGTGTGGGGCACAAGGTATTAGTTTTCACTTCTGAAGCTCTTTTTTATCAGTCCTTTCTGTAGCCAGCACTGCTCATTCACTATCAAGGTGAGATTCCTGCTTGTCATTAGCACCCATTACTGAAGTACAAATTCTAATAACAGCCTGGAAAGGGTTCCTGGAAGAAATCGTTATTCCTCCTCAAAACTTCCTGAAAACAAGTTTTGCAGGGAGTCTAAAACTTGTCAGGGTTGTAGGATGGCTGGTTGAGAATCCTGTTAAGTGTATGATTTAGTCTCTTTATGAGATTCCCAGTTGCATTTTCCTTGTTTCTCTATATTTATGGTACCATTTTTAATCTCTTATCTTATGCTTAGCTTATAAGCTTTTGTTGATGAGACTGTTAATTATCTTATGTTTTTACACTATGTACTGATTTAATAACGTAGATCTCTATGTGTTGCTGTCAAGTGTATCTGAACAGTTATTTAAATACACTTAGGAAGACCTTGGATTAGAGCCTCTTTCTGTCCTTGTATAGTTGTTACTTTTAAGAGTAGTATTTAAAGTATTTTTCAGACTGGGAACTAGGAAAAAGTTTGACTCTTTCTGTGCTGGACCACCATAACATGACACGTCATCTGTTATGATGTATTTAACAGCACTTTGTGTGGTAAATTTTCTGGTGGCAGCAGCCAAGAGTAGATTAGTCTGGATTCACAGTGGCAGGACTTGAATGGTGTTCCCTATAAATGTCTGGATAACCTGGTGACTGAAAGGGTGCATTTCCCAGCTCCCAGTATCTCTGATACTCAGTACTCTATTAAAAAAATATACAAATGGAAAAGAACTGCTCAACATGTGTTCTCTTAATCTCTGCTGTGTTTGAAAGAGCCATTTCTACAAAGCCTGTTACAATAGGTGTGTTCCCAGTGAACCTGAACATTCCTGAGTCTTCTGTGTCTCATTTTTTTTTCAGATTAATCGTGCCCCAAGCTTTGGAACGGATCAAAAAATAGACTATGATGTAAAAAAAGGTGTTCTGCTAAATGCATTAAAGCTTCTCAACATACGGTACTTTGTCCATTTTTCTTCAGTCCCGGTCTATTTCTGTTGCTTTGATTTTTTTTCTTTTTTATTTGAATTGGACTCAGAGAAAATGAAAAACCTTTTATCCACCTTCATATTTTCAAAATGTAAATGTTTCCCTTGCTGTCAGTTTTTCTGTAGAAATTAACCTAAATTAAATTTTTCTTCATGCATATGTACTTGCAAAAAATGAATGGTAATAGTATTTTTTGTACTTTTAAAATATTTTTCAACACTTCTTGAAGTTGGCATATGCATGCAGTCATGGGTATGTGGCTGTAAAGGAAATTTGCTTGACTGATAATGTCGCATTCAGTCAAAAGCCACACTCCTCTAGAGGAAAACTTTGTAGCTGAGATATGTTGAAAACATCTACACCCCAGGAAAATAGATACAACCATATTTGTACATTAAATTATAGTGCAGAGTCAATACTATATCCCTTAAAGTGTGAAAATATTGTAGCCATGAAAGTTAATATTAAAAAAAAAATCTTAATGAATGTTTCAATTCTAATATATGATAAACACATGACTGACTGGAAAATACAGATTATGTACTTGGTATGAAAGTGCATCTCATTTTGGCTGCATTGAATTGACATTTCTTAATATCATCTGTGTTTCAGGACAAGTGATAAAAGGAGAAATTTAGCCCAACAGAAGGCTGAGGCTCAAAAAAGACTTTATGGCCAAGGTCCTGTGAAAAAACTATTGCCAGGTTCCTCAGACTGGGAGAGGCAGCGCCATACACTGGAAAGGAGAAAGCAAGAACTGGTAGGAAGGGGGGAAAAGTGCTGTTTCTTGCTCATGGTATATACTCTCTTTTGTTTTAATTGTCTTACTTTCTTGATTTGTAGAAGGAAAGACTTGCACAAGTACGTAAACAGATTTCCAAAGAGGAGCATGAAAATAGACACATGGGGAACTACAGGTGAATGTTTTTGACTGTATTAGTAGGAAGTATTCAGTATATTCTTTAGGAACAGTGGAAACAAGTATTTGTGGTAGATGATAATTTTCTGCCAAAAGTCTATAGGCATTGATAGAAAATATATACGTATATATCAGGTGTCTTTTTTCAGATGGTTCTTTTCTTGATTCCAATTTTTTCCATGCAATTAGGAATTTATATGACATCAGTCATCCTATTGCTTGTGAAAGACGCTTGAAAGATATGATCGTTCACATTGAGTGTACGAAGAATCATGATTGTTGTTGTGGACATATTCTCTAATCACATATGAACATTTTTATCTTGGTGGCAGGGGGTGCAGAATGATTATTCCCCTGTAAAAATATAATATTTGAATTGCATATCTGAGGATTGCCAAAAATTCAGAAATGTTATGGGTACTACTACAATTTTGAATAGAGTGACATTTGAAATACTTTATTTGTATTTTTATACCTTGATTCTGGATCTCGGTAGACTGAAATGAAAGTACCTTCAGATTCCTTGGGAAAATATGTTCAAAAGAGAGCTTTACATTGTCAGTTACAACAGGCATTGACCAGAGAACAATAATTTTGTTTTTTGATGTTTTTATTATTATTTCTTGTTATTTGCCTCATTGAGAGGTGAAAGCATGGCCTAGGAATAGTTGGTGAAAGGGAGCAGAGTAGAGCTAGCAAGAGATGATGGGAATATTTGCCCACTCATTATGACATTCATCCAGGGTGTGAGAGGTCTGAATTCACATATTTTATTGTGAACTAGTCAGAATGCTTTTATTGCTGTTCTTCATTGCTGCCTTTTTTTGAGCAGATGTTCTATAATTCTCAGTTAAATTCTCATTTAAACAGATAGATATATCTGTGAAATTCGAATTTTTGATGACTTAACATTTTGCTTACAAAGTCTTTCTTTGTGACTTTTAATTACATATTTTCTTGATGTGTGGAGCTGAACTAGTAAGTAAAAAAACCTCTAGATGTACAATGAAATGATAAAATGGTTATTTTCATGCTATTAAAAGAAAGAGAGGCACTATGATGCTTTAACACTTTTCTTTTTGCTAGCTCATTAACTGATCACGTTTTAAGTTACTTATTCAGTTCTTGACTGAAAATCAGACACATGTTCTCTTTATTTAGTTTTTGGGTTTATGTAAATCAGTAAAAACACAATTTTTTTTCCTCAGGAAAAAGTAAAGTGCCACTTAATGAGGAATCTGCACTTTTAAAAAGGCAGAACAGCTTTGTGTTTTTTTATTACAGTGTCTTTGAGGAAAGGCTGAAGGATCAACAGAACATGAGAAGGAAAGTAATTTTGGCTAGAGAAGAAGAGGAATTTTATCTGAGCATTATGCAGTATGTGATATTCCTCTGTAGAGCAGGACTAGCTTGTGTCAGGCATTGACATAGAATTGTGGAAATTTTGGAAGTTAGTATTGCTGAATGGATTAATACTGCACTCTGAATAAAAATCCAGAGTAACCTCAAACTCAGGAGGTTTGGTTTTAATTTGTGAATATCAGCTCAGATACTGGCTTAGTCCATGTCTATCTGCAAGCACAGCAGGCTCCAGTAGAAGTCTTGGGGCAGCTGAAGTAGGAGCTCTTGTGAAATCATGTGAAACTGGAAAGGATGTACATGACTTTGAAATGGCCTTTAGTTGCAGTCTGTTTCTAAATACATTAAGAATATTACCCTTTCTTTAAAGTATTCTTCTAAGGCACTTTTTCTGCAGTAGAATCAACATCATTAAAAGGTGTAGACTGAAACTAAATTAATCTAAATCTCATTTAGGTCTTTATTGCAAACTGGAAGCACCTTCATTTTGTCCTAAAACTGCCCTGAGACTAATGGTATCAAATCATCCTTTTTTTCACTGCAACAAAATCCTCATAATAGATACTTTTTCAAGGAAAAATGTCTAAAAAGGAAGAATGAGAACAAAAAAAAAACTTGTAAAAATTCAGAAAAGACTCACAAATACATAAAAGTCACATAATGTCATGCACTATACAGATGTTGTCCATGTCTTGAACAGTACAGGCAAAATTAACTTACAGGTTAGTCCTACAATATATTAAAAATTAGTCTTCCATCTTAGCCATACTTCTGGCTGTGTTTCAGGTATTCATGACAGATGGATTGGTTTTCTTCAAAACCTATTGTTGCTTGATGAACATGAATAAATCACCAAATCCTGCTTCTGATATCATCATCTCCTTACCTGTGATTTTAGAGAATAATGGCATAGCTGCTCTAATGGAAAATCAGACACTGTATATATCCAGATACCATTTTTTTTTTCTTTCTTATAGCACCTATTTCTTCCTGTTAATTTTTTGGAGGATTTAGCATTCAAGCGCAGTACATACTCAATCTTTAATTCATATCCTGCCCATGGGATCAAAGTGATTGTCCAGATTTTCTCCGTTTTGTGTCCTTTGATTGCTAATACAAATTGTTTTGTGACGTTTAATTGCTAATACCAATTATCTTGTGGCTCTGAATTTGACATACAATATTTTGTTAATATTTCATGAATTATTCACACCTGTGAATGCATCACTCACACCCACTGAAATTTCTGAGCACTGCAAAACTAGGTTTTGGTATACATCTGGAATGACCTACATGGTATTTCTTTTGACTGGCTAATTGCTGGTTTAAACATGAATGTGTTCTCTGAATTAAAAGTAGATTTAGAGAGCAGTGTTCAGAGTACATGTTTTATGATTTGATATTATATAACTGTTATAGATGGATGCGTATATGTTAAAAAAGAGACTGTGTATTAGTGACATTACTTTTGTGTGATTAATACCTCAGCTTCTATTTCAAACTCTTCTTTTTTTCCTTTTTCAGGCGAATTTACCCTCCTGATGATAAGACATTACTTGAAAAGTATGAGAGTTTGTTAGCCACTGCTTTCCAGACGTTTCTTGCTGGAAGAGCAGCTTCACTTCAGCGGGAAATGAATAACCCCTTAAAAAGAATGAAGGTACTGAAGTACACTGAGTACTGGCTTTAGGAATTGCTTATCTTTGAGTTCATGACCTCGTGGATTAGTTTCACTATAATCATGTATGATGGCTAATAAATAGCATTTGATAATGTTCCATGATCTTATTACTATTCTTTGTGCAGCTTGTGGGCCAGATCCTTGAATCTGGATGAACTGCAGCGGACCCAGGGTGGAGACAGGCTAGATGGCTTTAAGCTACTTTACCATATCCCTGATCCTCAGCCTTACCCCTGGCCAAACCAGAGGTTGGCAGAAAACTGCTTTTGAGCTGGTAATTGCCTCCTTCTTCCTCCAGTAATGTTCCCAGCCTATTCATTCACTTGTATGGACTGGAACAAGAGTTATCCTAAAACCAGCTCCACTAGTTTAAGGATTTAAAGCATCCAAAAATTTTACCTGATTTGCCTACTTATTTAGTCAGAGGAAGTAGGAAAACAGCTATATTAATAACAAGCTAACATGATGTAATTTGGAATCTGAGAAATAATTTTGCATCTTTGTAGTTGGCATCATCCAGCAGTTTTACAGGAATCTTTGTTCAATTGTTTCTTCAGACTATTCTTTTTTTTTTTAATGTTAAGACTTGATTTTAACCTCAATTTCACATTGCTTACAAGGAGAGATGCATGCATGAAAAGAAATATTTCTATTTCCTCCTGTGGAGGAATTCATAATCCTATTTTGGGATTAGTAATCAGAGTAATTTCAAATTTCTACCACTTTCTGCTTGAATTTTTGAAGGACAAGGTATGTCCTGCTTTGAATTTATAGTAATGAAATTCCCATTTCTAGGAGGAGGACATTTTGGATCTTCTGGAGCAGTGTGAAATAGATGATGAAAAGCTAATGGGAAAATGCACCAGGCAACGAGGACCTAAGGTATTTGACTTCTAGATACCAATTTTTTATTTCAGAAAACCTATAGACAGGTTTTCTGAGAATTTTAAGTGGGGAATTTAGTTAGCTGATCCTGCCGAAAGTTTTCTTCCTCAGGCTGCCATTAACCTTTTTTTAATTTTTTAAAGTATGAATAGAGGTATCACTACCATTTGTCCAACTTAATCCCATTAAATTTTTTAAGGGGATATGCAGTCCTTTCCCTCCTGAAACGATTTGGAGGAATTGCCATGCATGGCAACAATTGTTGTATGAGAGATTGATTTCAGTGTGTGAAAGGATTTTTATATCAATAGTGGATCTCAAAAGAATGCTTTCATCTCTAATTTGTTGGTGCCGAAATGAGGATTTTTGAGATCGTGGGATAAAAGGCACTACGGAAAGTCAAAGAATTAATTATAATTTTGATATATCTGTAGCTCGTTCCCTTGCTAAGAGGGTTTTACAGTATATCTTGGAACCCATTTTGTATCCAAAATCTGCTTTTAATGTGAATGTATATTATTTTTAGCTTAATGCTTTCTGCTTAGTGTGCATAGTTCATGTGAGTCTTTGCCTTAAATAAACTTATCTCTAAGCCACTAAAGATAAATAGTTTGGGCTTGGCTGAAATAACTATGTTTTTTATATCCTGTAAACATTTTAGGTCAAGTCTGCTTAGAAGAGCCTAGATCTCTGTTCTGAGCTTTGATGGATTTGTTTATGGATGCATGTAAATTTTTTTACAGCATTTTATGTTTCTGATGACATGGTGTACAAATCTGTGGATATATCTGTACAAAATGAATGCTGAAAATTGTTCTGAGCTTGAAGAAGTACTTTAACTATGTGCAAGAATCCAAAGAGCTACATCTTTTTACAGGCATGCATTCTGGAAAGAGGATCTACATGCCCAATCTGGTATTAAGATAGATTTGCAGGGACCTCATTAAAATATGGGGATTTTGTGAGTTCGTGCTTTAACAGCAGTGAATTCATTTAAACAAGAGAAAAAAACCCCAGTCCACCCTAGCAGTACACTCAGTCTTAAGAGATCCTTTTCCTTGAAATTTTGTTTTCAGTTCTTTAACATGGGGTCAGTTTTTCAAGTTCACCATCTCAGGCCTATTTTTCTCTTTTTCCAGAAGCCTGTCTATTCCCAGCAATCCTTGGAGGGCAACTGTCTGGTTGCCTGTATGCACACTGACTTATTCTATTCTACCTCTACACTCCTTGCTCAGAAGGCATCCCCGGGCTGGAGGCTGTAACATTTAATTAAACATTAATAGGGTATTAGGCCCAAATTGAGAAACCTCTCTCAATTAGTTTTAAGATGAATTTTGATTAATTTATGAGTAAGATTATATGCCATGGTCTTCTTTTATAGCAGGCAAATGGATTGTGTAACTTACAGCTGCCTTACTGGTACAATATTGTTTACACTTAGAGGAGAAAGAAAAAATTGCTTATGACCAAAATTGCCTTTTTTCCCCCCTCTAAAATTGATGAAATCGAAACAGAAAACAATAAAAATAGCTTATTCAGGGAGACTTTTTCTTTCCCTTGCACTGTGCACACTTCATGCTATGCAGGATTCTTATTCCTGCATCTTTTTTATGGTCCTGATACATTTCTCACTCATTTAAGCCTTGCCTACAGTGAAGCCATGTAAGCAGAGATTTCCCTGGTTGCATAATGTCCTGTGTGCTCCCTTTGAAGCACAGATGCCCATGCAGATGGTCCTGGTATCTTTTTCCCAAAGAGCATCACCTCTTCCCTGTAAGGGTTGAGGTGCATATGGCCAATCATATGCATTTAATTGGCCACCTCTTTATAAAGAGGCTGCAATGAGATATGTAATGTCTAAAAATATATCTATACAGAAATTTGGGGAGGGAGCCAGGCAGTGGAAGGTACTATTGCCTGTCAATCTGTCAGGTAAGAGAATAATCCAGCTGTAAACCTCATCTTGTAACCATAAAATCCTACAAAGAAAGAACTATTTGCATATGCAGGATCTAAAAGAAAAAAAAACCAACAAAGCAACAACAGGACTGGTACTTTTCATGTCATGTAACCCAACGAAAGGTTCTTTGAGAAGGTTGTGGACTCTGTCCCTCCTTAAATTCAGAGGCTGTCCTGCTGACAGAAGGTCTTCTTAGGTCAGATGCATTGCCTTGGGTTGCACTCTTCCTTGGGAAAAACCCATCAGACTCAGAAAACTAACAAAACAACTGGACTACTTAGGAGAGAGAAGTGTGTTCCTCCCCATGCTCCTCCATGCATAGAAACATACATAAACCTCTACATTTCCACATACATATCTATACATAGGAGAGGTTGAGGGCTGTGTACATGTAAATACATACAAGCTTTGTGTGTAACAATTATTCCATATTTTCTAGGAATTTCAGCCTTATTTTTATTTGAACATGATTAAGAACTCAGTGCAGGAAAAAAGAAATCAAGATTTTCACAGAATGAGGCAATTTTTCCTGCACTCAAAACATCACTGAGTTTTGCATAGGTGGAGAAGTGCATTCTGGAAATGTCCGGTTTATTTACAGCCTCTAGAGGGCTCCTGACACCTACACACGATCAGGGTTACTCGTGTGCAGGACAATGGACTAAGGAACTAAAATATCAGATATTGTAGAGGAAATGAGAAATTAATTTAATTCTTTAGGTAAAAGATCAGATGAGTTTAATCGCAGAAAAATTGGGTTAGCATAAGGGTAAAATCAAGGTGATTAGATGTACTTGGCAATCAGATATCTCTTTAAGAGATCTGTTTATACACAGATTCAGCTATTATTTGTCATTATTGCTTTTTGTAATTTCTTTGATCTTTCTTTTTGTTCTTCTTTGTTAATTGATACTGTTTACTGTAGAATGTGTGAGGAACATGTATGTGATAAGTGGAATAAGATCTATCTTAAAGCCCCTGTGAGCTGTGATTGAAAATGTTTGTTATACCTTGTATAACTCCTCAGGAATGTCTGATCAATATGTCTCCATCATACACAGCATTTCATGATAAGAAGAGCTATTTTTAATAAAGTGGTGTGTGTTGAGGCACCTTACTTTTATCCCTTTGGCAGACAGATACATATCAACATATTCTTTGTGTAACAACAATTGCCAGGGCTCTCCTCAATGCAATATTCTTCTCTAACTTCTCCTTATCTGGTCTAGCAGCTTGGGATGGCATAAGCAGACTATTAGTGGCAGAAATCCCTTCCCTTCCTTGTCTGGAATAGAAGTTTAATAGAAGCATCTGTTTCGTTATAAAGTGCATCTTGCAGCAACTGGAGGTTTTGGGGCTTTTTCCTGTTAGCCTCGTAATAAATCTAGGTGCATTGCATTATGTTAAGATATTAGGAAAATTTAAATTCTTCCTGAGAGTTCTTTTTCACTGTGACTCAAAATATATCCAGAAATTATTATTTTAATTTTTTTTAAAATCTGAGCTTTAACTGCAACCCATTTGGTAGATGAGGCCATCAGCATAGCTTCTTATAGCTGAGAGTTACTGGAAAGAAAGTGTGTAGGAAAAAAAGGAGACCACATAAGCCTACTTAGGAGAACAGATGTAATGGAAGATAGTGCATCTTTTGTGTCTGACTGATGGTAAATGGAAGACAAAAAATTTTCAATTGTAGTTTCTGTTCTTGAATCAGTTTCTCTGTCTCCACCTTTCTGGATTTTGTCTTGCAGTATACTTGGTAATAGCACCGGATTAATTAGCTAATGACACTGAATCCCATGTGCATACGAGGCACCAAGAACCCCCAGCACAGCTTGCTATATATTCTTTGGTTTCTGCTCTCTGCAGGATGTGGTTTAATCACTTTCTTTTTAAAAGTAAAACAGCCAAAGTTCCCTGATGTATTTTTCTACTTCATGTTGATCATTGTTAAAACGTTGCTTCAGTTACTGCAAATAAAGAAATCCTGAACTGATTGTAAATGGTATTCTGTATCAATTGATTTATGATTTCAAACCATAATTCAGTATGTTTGGTAGTGCAATTCATACCTAAAATAATTCTCGTCCACTCTTACTATATTATACTGCTCTTCATGTGACAAAGATTAGAATAACAGTGGAATGAATTTAATTAAATATTTAAGCAATTTTTCTAAAATTTAGGACAAACTTCCAATCTAATTTGGGAGGGTTTATAGCTGTGCAAATCCTGCCTGAACCTGCCTGAATCAGGGATCTAGTGTGATAGCCGGTTGTTTCTTTGAGATTCAATTCAATTTTTTGAGTGTTTTTTCTTTTTTTTTTTTTTTTTTAGCCCTTGTGTTCAATGCCAGAAAGTGCACATTCCTTAAGGAAACCTAAGAACCACAGCAGTGACAGTAGCTGTGATAGTGATAGCAGTTTGTCAGAATCGGGAGAAGAAACTGAAAAGGAAGATCACAATGAAAAAAAACAGAAAAAAGTTTCATATGATCTTGAAGAAAATAAATACAAGTCTTTGGAACGATCAGGTAAGTTAAATGATCACTTTTTCAAGGAAGTCTGGCAGTCTTCAGTCTTTCAGAATGTGTCAAATTTGTATCTCAGGGTTAAGCACTGGTTTGCTTGTTTCAGTTTCTTTAAAATTAAAATTTTCTAAATTAATAGATAAACCATGTTATTTTTTGCTTTAATGATGTATTGTCTCAAAGAATTTTATAATGTAGTTGCATATGTATAAATGCTGCTTCTAAAATTTTATTTTTTATAGTAGCATTTATTTAGCTGAAAGCTAAATTAAAAAATTAACTATGTAACTATGTAACTATGCCATAGCAAATGAGAGATACTGGATCTGCAAATATGGGATCCACTGAGGAAATTTTCTCTCCTGGTTCCATATCCTTATTGTCAGGAAGCCACACACAGAAGTCACGTACATTTTGACCTAAAGAGCACATGCCCTCTCATAAATCTCATGTGTGTAATAGTGGATTGGAATCTGCATAATTAAAGCTGAATATAAGGAAGAAATAAATGTTCCTAAAAGTACATAAATTCTGTATTATTAGGGGATCTGACATGACTGACTTCTGCATATATAGTTGTTAGTCAACATACGTTGTAGTACAACAACTGTGCACACATTGATCATATGTGTTGTTAGTTACAAAGACTGAAAAATGAGTGTTTAGAAAATATAACATCATTCATTTGATCTGTCTGCAGGTAGAATGAACTGCAAACCTTCAAATAAAAACATAAAGTCTTCATCATATTCATCCCCCACATCATCTGCAGGCCCAATAAGGCGTTCTGTGAGCTGCCCTCGTTCCATTTCCATACTCACTATGCAGTCCCAGGGAGCTGAGCAGCGCCCCTTTTCAGCCAAAGCATCTCTCCAAATGCAGCGAGCATCCCCAGTGAACAGGTCTCACTCTCTAAGTCGTAGCCCATCTTCAGCCAGATTCTCTCAGACAGCCACCTTGGGAACTATGAACTCTTCAGGGGTGAGTTAATACAGCAGTTGCATTCAAAATGTGTTCCATTTTTCTCTAAAACTCAGTAAATACATTGGTAATTTTTGCAACATCAGAAAACTTGAGATACTGTAGTCAAGATTACTTTGACAGACACTCAAGCATATAAGATCTCTAGAACTGTATGTGATATGGGATGAGTGCCAGCTGTGATTTCTCAGTGTTTGTGGTGCAGTAGTACAAATGTTATTTTGTGGAAATGGGAATCTTAAGAGAACGGGAAACCTTCACACTCCTAAATAGGCTTTTGAAGATAGAAAGGACCATTACCTCTCTTAAAATTTTCTGTGATTTTTTTGGGGACTACTGGTTCTGAAGTAAGGCTGTACCGATCTTCAAAGTCTTTATAGTAATAAAAATACATCCAGATTTCAAACCCTTTGTATAGTTCAAGCATAAACAGATTGTGCCAGAATAAAACATTAGTAAGTCTTTGTATGGCTGCCCAATGTAGAAGAAGGTGAGATAAATTTTCAACCTACTGGACCTCTTTTGCATATGCGATACCACTGCAGTAGAGCTCTACTTCCAAAGTGAACTACTGAAAAATTATACAGTGCTTGTGGTCTTCAGGATTTGCCGCTGCAGTAACTGACTCAAAGCCATTCTCTTTTTTAATAAAGTGTCTTTCATTTGAACCCTCTCCTTGAGACAGACAAGCAGCTGGCCCAAATAATTAATAGATAAGATTAAACTTTTAATTGTTTAGAATTTGTGTGATTAGTTGTACTTTCACAGTGGACTTCTGGACCATGTATATTTTAAAGTTTTGTTAGCAGATTGTCATCCTCTTTGGTATCTCCATCACAGTCCGGGCATTTCTTATTTTGTGTTGACATGTTGGAGCCCGTATTCACTTATCCTTGGGCAGTGTTTGCAGGTCTCAATCCCCAGCCTCATTCAGGATTGCATTGCCTGCTAGTGCCAGAGCGTTTCCATTCATGCTTTGATGCCTGACCTATATATTTCATCACCCAAATAATTTGTGTGGAGATGGGGCAAAACAAATTGGCACTTTTAACCCATATTTGCTGCCTCTCTGTATTGTGGTGAGCTTTGATTGTGAGAAATCCTTTTGTAATGCTAATTAACTTGCTTCATAGTATTTACTATCTCTAATCATCATTTTTATCCAGTAGAACGCTTATTGTCTGTTTTGCCTGTGAGGCTTTGTCTAAATGATGAAAAACGATCCTTTTAAAATTGTGTGCTGACATCTTGTGAAATACTCCTTAACATGGTTTTCCATCTTTAAAGTCAGCTAATAGAATTGGAAAGACATTAAGATTGTGTCTTCACAACAACGTGTTAAAGGTATTTTTTATCGCATTAGCTATCTTAAGTTTAAAAAGTACCCTTTTATCATCACAATGCACTCTGAGAGTTTAATGAGACAGTGCTAATATGGATTTTTCTATTCACATTAACTTTATATCAAATACAAATTACTGAAAGATTAAAAGCAGTCTCTTACCGTCTGATGTTAAAAATGGGCTACTCGCTTAAATTAACATTAGTAAGAAGTCATAGGCTCTTTTTCATTGAGAATGCTCCACCACAGAAATGATCTTGATGTGCAGAACAATTACTTTGGGTGATAGAGCTTAGGTCATGCTTCCTAAAAATGATGTGAATGAAATTACTTACAGAATGGATAAGAACCACTTATAATTTAGCACTGTATTCTGAATGGAACTCTGTTCGTAATTATTTTTGCTACTAAGAATAATATAATATATATTACTGCTAGAATAACATTAAAATTGATAAACTGTGACTTACTAAGAAGAAATCATTTGTGCATGATAAAGTGTTAGTTTATCTATCCTTTGGGCAAGGAAAGAGCAAGTACACTGCCATTTTTGGAGTCTGCTGAGATCTGACTGCTTTAAATGTAGGGAAACAAAATTTAAAATAAATAATTTACAGTTGGGAATTACAAACATATTATTATAGGAATTATAAACAAAAGTGGATTTGAAAATATTTGCTATTTTATTTTTTTCAGCCACATTAACATGTATCAAATACCAAAGTATTTTTTGTGCTTGAAAATATTTATCACTCAAATAAAAATATCCTTAAGTATTGTAGTTGTTGCAGGATACAACGATTAGAAGTGCCTAAAAATTTTGAATTTCACTTTTGAAAAACGTTAAAATTAAACTGACTTGGTCTTGCAAATGTGAAAATGCAAAAGTATGTGAAAGTAAAGAAAGAGGATCAGAAACACTTCTAACCTAGTGTGTCTTGTTTTAAAGAAGACCCCCAAATCCTCCAGAGATGGTCTTCTGCAGACACTACAGGGGTTCACATCAGTGTTGGTGTAAAAAGCACCAATACTTTAAACAAAACTCTGGACAGCTGAAGACATTGTCAGACCCCTTACTGACTAAAGTAGGAGAAAAGCGTCCTTTTTAATACTTCCTGGAATCTTGGCCCTGTGATATATTGCCAGTTTATGGCAATAAAAATTGTTGAAGTGAGGAACTGAAAGAATGCTTTTTATGACTAATAATATTTTTCATTACGTTGAATTTAAATTCAAAGTCTGTTATCTCAATTTCAACTTTATACTTTAAATTCTGGGTATCATAAATATGGAATATATGTTTGTTTATTCTATTTCAAACAAACTTATATTTAAACTGTTTTTCTTGGATTTCTTGACAACTCTTAAGTAATGGTGATGCATTAATGTATGTGATATGTATTAGCTCTGTATTAGATAATACATCTATGCACTTTAATAATATATTTTATGTCACTCTAGAATTTTTTTTTGTCAAGCAAACATCTTTGTAATGTGATTAATGGCACACTTGAAATGTTTTCCTCTGCTTCGTGCTGGCTTTTAGAGTGAGTCTTTGCTGCAACAGAAAACAAAAGAGCAAGAAGTTGCTTTGACAAAAGAGACTCTTCTCCTTATGAATGACTTGAGAGTCAAGCTCCCAGGAAAAACAAATGAAGAATCTGAATTAATTATAGAAGATGTAAGTATCTATAAATAAGAAAGAAAAACGGGCTAGACACTGTTTAGGTTACTGAAATGAAGGAAAGTTAAAAGCTCAATCTATGATTCATTAGCTCCTGTGGCCCTAAAACTTGCAGAACTCAGGATAACTCAAAAAGAATTTGAAAGCTTGGAGCTTTGCATCCTTTCTGACCTTAAAAGAGCAGCAATGAAAACATTCCTCTGTCCTTATAAAATACATGAGAAATAATCAGGAGGGTAGGAAAATCCAGTTTTTCATTGTAGAGAAAGTTCAAACTTTTAAGTAAGCCAAGAAGAATGTTACAATTCATATTTCATCTGATATTGTTAAAACAGATCCTGACCTGTTCAACTTGCTCTCAAGCAGGCATACTAGAGAGCTCAGAATGGTGCGCTGCAGGCAGAATGGAGGTTTGAGGGTCATAAAGAACACGAGTCATGTGCTTTTTGGCTATTATAGTCCACTAAATTAACCTTTCTCACATCTAATGTTTTTCTGAGACTTGTAGTTTAGTATCAAGACATGTGAAACAATGTCGAACTAAAGGTCAATTAAACCCCAATACTTAATATTAATATATATAAGCAGAAATTGCATGCTGTCTAAATACCTTGTAAATATTTAATGCAAAGAAGCTAACGGGATGGAAAAGAAAAAAATAAAGATAGATGTTCTCAGTTTAGAAAAAAAATGAAAGGATTCGAATTAGCACCTGTGCTCTGATGTAGTGAGCACAGTCCCTGATGTTAAAATTAATCTGATTTATTCTCTGGCCAGAAATGTCCTGAGCTCTGTGAGCTTCTCGAATGTTGATTATGTTTCTAGTAATCTCTGCAGCTACATTGGAGTGGGAGGGAATTTTTCTGTAATGATGGTTGATTTGGTGGTGGTGGTGAAGACAGTATTCACAGCCAGCAGACTGGGTTTTCAGAGGCAGAGCTGCAGTGTTCATTAAATGCTGTCCCCGATGCGCTGGGCTGCGAGCGCTCCATCTGGCGGTGCCTCCTGACAGCGCCAGCCTGGCGAGCCCTGCACCTTCCTGTGCCACAGCTCTGAAAATTCGGCTGGCCACAACCAATTCCTTATGGGAAATAGTTCATCACGGAGGAAAACGAGTGCTGCTGAGACAGAACTTGTTGAAGGTCTGTAGAGTAGGAAGATAAAATAACAAAATGAGAATAAAAACGTATATTCGCATCCTGAGCTATTTTGGTATCACTTACTTTGTGAAAGCAGAGTGTTGCAGTTCATATATGATTATTAATAGAAAGGATGATTTCCAGGTATGTCTAATGTCCCATGTGCAGCAAAACCCTTCACTATTTAAATAGATCAGCAGTTATACACTATTGAACTTACTACTCTCAAAAAATCTGAGCTGAGTCAGTCAAGACAACTTTCTAACTGCTTTGTAGTGTATGATTGTCAGAGTCAAGTAGAAAAGAAGGTAGTATTAAACTGAAGCATCACACAGATCTTTGAAAACGTTGCCCCACATAAATTTGCAAATATTTTGCTATTTCTTTTAGAGAAAACTCACTGTAGTCTTTAAGATGATCACATTTTTAAGGTTTAGGAGTGCATGTGAATGAAAGACCAGCTTTCGGTTGTTTTCATGTGTATTTTTTATCTTGTGTTTTACAATGACCATAGATTATGGATAATTGGAAGTATCATAAAACAAAAGTGTCATCCTATTGGTTGGTAAAACTGGATTCAGCAAAGCAACGAAAAGTAAGTGACATAATTTTTCAGAAGGTCATCTAAAGCAGATGCATAGCAGTGTTTCTACTGGTGTTTAGCAGTAGCTGGGAGTGACTTGAGATGCCAAAATACTGTCTATTGGTACTAACATAGATATGCATTAATTCTATTATAGGACATTTTATTGCTCCATATTTGGAGAAGCATGATTTTTCTGGATTATAATTTAAAAATCAATTTCTCAAAAAATTAGTCTGCTGAAAAGAAAGCAAACAAATAAATGATTAGTGCTTAAATACCTAAGTTCTAGCTAACATTCTTAGAAGGGTATTCACTCGGCAGATTTGATTGATAAGTGCTTCACCAGTCAGCAGTTTCAGACCAGGCATATTAAAACTCCATTAGAGGTAGTGATACTGTACTTGGCTGTTTGAGTATTTGACACACAGTATTAGAATAGATCATGTTGAATAAAAAATTGACCTACCAAGCAAAGGATTTTCTCCTTTAAGCGTTATTTCAGAAAGCCTCCAACAGAGGGTGGTTCTACCCTTTATTTGACTGGCAGTCATGTTCAACCAAGGGCACAGGTACAAAGTCAGGATGACAGAGATTGATGTGCCAGGATGTTACTTGCAAAAACTGCACAATCAGAAATGTGGACTTTATGCTCTTCTTGTGAGGACATCCTTTACAACTTTAGGAGACTTATAATTCCTGAAGCACTAGTGAGCCCTTCATCTTTGCTTGCACTGGAAATGATTTGCCTTTTTTTTAAACTGCTTTTAACCTCAATCCCTTCAAGCAATCAGATAGTTATTCTTAGAAGGGTAGTTTATAAAAACGGATTAACTTTGACAATGACATTGCAGCTGAGAACTGCCAAATGTCTTTTGTTGATTTGAAAGAAGTATGTTTTATATTCCAATGAGGTGGGTGAAGGAGAAATGAGCAAGGTGGAGAATATTTATGCGAGTAAGAAATCTGTCTCAAAGGTACCTTTTGCAACTTTGTGAAATACAAAACAGAATCTCAGTCCCCTTCACTCTTACTTACTGGGAAATTCTAACACACAAGAAGAAAATACCTGGGCAATGTACTAGATTTTACAATGTTCATCCTTGACAGCTGTATTTGCTTAACATTTATTCAACATGATATAGAAAAATTAAACTTAGTCTTATATTCTTAGTGTGTAATATTCTGGCATTACAGCGTGGGTACAGGAGGCATTCAGAAGTAAGTTGAGAGTAAACCAATTAAGTAAATTCATGTTAAAAAGAAATTTAACCTCTAAGACTTTCAATAAGAAGAGATTTTTGTATAGGAGGAGTTATGACTGCTTCATGTTGCATCACTTTATATAATTTCTTTAAAAGTGTTTTGATGGTTACCAGAGGGTTTTGAATATGCCCTTTCATAACATCTTGTTCTGTTATACCTAGATAATTTGTTTTGTTAAGGCAAATGATGTAAATTAAACAAAAAGATGAAGGCAAGCTAGGGAAATTAACTTAGAAAAATGAAGATGTAGGTTTCATGACATTCCAGCCCTTGTGCAAGGTCTTGTCTCTTTTCTTAAATGGATGATTTTTTTGGTCATGTTTGCAAATTAAGGACAATTAACCGGCACATTTCCTGCTCTGGCATATTGGCAATATCAGCACAGTAAAAATAGCAAGAAAGATTTTTTTTCCCAGAATACCTGGCAGCCTGTGGCTTGCTCTAAGATGTTCAGTTCTTAGTTTTCTTCAACTCCAGTAAAAGTTTTCTTACTACAGTAAAAGAAAAAGCTCTACACTGGCATCGTTGTTATTAGCTTGTCTTTTGGACTAGTGAGAGAGTCTATACAGAGGGGAATTGTTCTTTTTCACACAGGGAGATATTATTAGTCAATGTAACATTGAAAAGTTATGTAGGGCTGATCTTTATGTGCTTTAGGGACTAAGTTGTTTCAGATGTGTGTTTGACCACAGGTACCAGCCATGTGTGTGGGAATGCCTTAGACAGGTGAGGCACAAGGAAAAGGGCTTGTGAAGCACGAAGGCTAATTCTGTTAAGGAAGCGTCTGAAAGTCTGGGCCTGTTCTACAGGCATGGGACAGTCCAAAACCTGGCTTTAGCTCCTGCTGTCATTAAAAAAGATCAGCACCATTAGATTTTAATATCTTACTCTTTCTATCTGACTCTTTGGGGGGAGGAGGCCATGGGTGTGGCTTTTTGTGTGTTAGACACCTGCATTCATAAAGATTCCCAACAGAGAGGACAGTATTGTGTTTACTTTGGGTTATTATGTACATGAAATTACTGCAAGACCTGTGCATGCAGACTAATCCCAGGTCTTCAAAAAGAGTTTAAATAGCATGGAAAAAAAATCGTATTTCATCAAGGCTCTCATTATTATGTATCTATAGATTTTCTGCCCATTAGGCATACTACAAAGTTTCCTTGTGCTATTGCAAGCATTTTGTTTATTTAAGCTTTGTTTCCTTCATTGTCAGACAATTTATAAACAACAGTTTTTTATGTAGGACCTAAAAATTGCAATTCCACAGCATTCTTCCATACTTTACTGTTCTACTAAATCTCTTTTACCTTTTAAGAACCAGAATTCACCATGTGAATCAGTTTGTCCTACATATCTGAAAGTTTCCAGGGAAATCATTGTACCTTCTAATTTATAAAATCTTATACCAAATTAGGAAATACCTCCATCTGTTTACCACCCACTTGAGTCCGGTTGGTTTTTTGGAAGATGCTGTTATGCAAAAGAGGCAGAGAGAGAGTTTCCTTTAAAGGAAATTTTGTGGATTTAACTGGCTTTTTTGTTGATAGTTTACATGCACCGTAGGCTTTTTTATGGGACAGGTTTTACACTGTTCAGAGTGTCAATATGGGGCCTAAATACTACTTTGGTCACAACACTATTCCCAGGGTTATTGATAGTATCTAAATAGATGGAATCCAAGACACTCTGGAGTCTGATTCTCTCCAGGGATTATGGAGGGAACAGAGAGGACTGAGTTAAGAGAATATCCAGATATTTAAAAGCAGGCAAAATATATCCCACCTTCCTTCCATGCCCCAGTTTAGTGGGATGTGCAAAGGTGTATCCAGGACTCTGGTAAATTGGATGTGCAGCTGTCTTACACTGTGCTGAATGCATTTCAGCCTTTATGCTCTTGCATTTAAATGTAGTCTGTATGTAATAAATCCATGGTATGTCTATAAATGTTTCTATTTTAAATATCTTGCTGATTATTTTCTTGCTTACTGTTTTCACCGCACTGTCTCCTGCCAGGTACACTCCTATGATTTGATCCAGGGTAACACTGAGCTTAAACGGACATTAAACTGAAGGCAATTTGTAGTTTTTCAGGACATTTTAGTTCTTTATAAAATAGATGGTATTTTACAAGAGAGTGGGAAAAGAAGATATACAATACTTCGGTTAATTAAGTCTCTTCTAGTCTTTAATTGTGTCCATTTTGTTTCTTTTTACCCCTTCTGTCATTTAAACGAGCTAGTATTGAACAGACTGAAAAAAAACCCAGAAATTAACTTTTCAGTAATAAAAATAAAATGCTTTGATTTGGCTCTGCAAAATGTTACTAATAGAAAGAACATATAACAAAAGTTAGGTGATGAATGCACAGAAATGAGCCCCAGACCTCTGTAGGAATGTTCAGGTATGCAGTCATATGTATAGGGATAGCTGTCTGGATGTGTGCAGGGCATCAGTCATCTGTGGGGTTTTGGTTTTGCAAAATGTCTTTGATTTACTTGGAATGCTCTTTCCTAGGTTTTGGATATAGTCAGGACAAGTGTCCGTGCAATTCTACGCCATGTCTGGAAAGCTCCAGACATTGAAAATTTACATCTCTACCGTCTTTTTAACCGTGTATTTAATCGCTTACTTTGGAGCCATGGTCAAGGCCTATGGAACTGTTTCTGTAATTCAGGGTAAGCTGAATTTTCTATTCTTTTTCTTCATAACTTCACATTTACAATCAATGCTGACCTACTTTATTGCTCATTTTCATTCACACAATGTAATACATTGAACTTGTTTAAAAGCACCTTAAGATATACATAGTAGAATTAAATCTAGCAAGCGAGGCCAACCTTTTCAGAAATGGAATCCAACATTTAGTAATGTATTTACAAATGTAATAATCTAAAGAAAAAATCTAATATTCAAAATATTTCAGCCTTAAGTCAACTCTTTTACTGGATGGTGCATGATTTTAAGGCCAGACCACTGAGTCAAACATGTACTTGCCATCAACAGAAATCATTGTATCTATTTGCACTCCAGACTCATAAGGAGAGTTCAGTCACAAGTGCAGCTGACATCTCATGCCAGATACAATGTCACTTCTGTGATTTCCTAATAAACAGTTCAGATTTCTGTGCTTGATTATGTTCACTGTTTCCCATACTGATAGAAAGTTAAGTATATGCATGGTATGAAATGTCCATGTAAGCAAGTGTTTTTGGTTTGGGTAGCAAATACAAGTTTTCTACAGTGAAGAAAAGATCTGGACATATAAATAAGTTCAATAATCTACACTTCAGAATCTGCATTCCTGAAATCAAAGGTGTTGGTAGAAATATAAATTTGGGGGATCATATCAAGGGTATTTAACAATTCCTCCCATCCACCAATTTATTCATAAAATAAGAATACAAATTTTAAAACATGAAATATATTACATACAAAAAGGACATTTTCTCTGTTAGTATATAAAATGTATAAAGAATGGGAGTTTCATTAGCTTGCAAAATATATTCTAAGAGATATATTGAAAATTAATTACAATTAGTATGCTGCTGGATATTGTATGTACAAAGGAATCAAGTCAATATGTTGTTCACATATAGTCATTTATCCTATGTGGAGAACTCGCACATTATCTGTGTTAATTGTTTCCCAAGAAAATGGATAACAAGAAGAAGAGAGATCTGAGGGGTCCAAAAGATCAACAGGTCTTTTACCATTATCTTCTTATTGCTGAGGACTTGTTGTGCAAGCTGTTTCTTTATTTTTCCTCCTAAATTTTTTTTTCTTCACGCTATCAGAAATGTGTGAAGTCTTGAGTAAAAGCTCAATTATTTTGTTGTCATAAAATATTATAAGTGTAGCTATTCTGTGACAAAGATCCAGTTCTTTTCAAGAGGAGTTGTTACATAAAAGATTCTAAAAATATTGTAACAGTAATATATAAATACCCAGTATGTGTAGCAATCACTCTGTGTGCAATACACTTGTTACAGATAATACAGAATTCATGGAAGAAAACAAAAAGGCTGTTTGTACTTTGCTAGTACGTTGTTTATTTAGTTACAAGCATCCTTCTTGCCCCGTAACACACAACTGAGAACTCATGACAGCGCCTCTGTAGCCAACTTCTCATCACTCTTTCCCAAGAGTCCATTGTGCCATTTTAAAGAGCAGATTGGAATAAACATAGGGTGTGTGTAAAATCTGGAGAAACATGTTGGGAAAGGGGTATTAATGTGCTGATTCAGAAACATTACTATATGAAAATACATGAAGGAGTGTAGTATGTTCAATATTTGTAAGATAGATTTCTTGGGAGAAGAGTGGAGCTAATGGCCTTAAGGTTTCCTCCTGCTGGTTCAATCTTGGCTAGGTATGTGCTATTTTAATGAAAAGAAAGAACAAAGAAAATCTCTGCAAAAAAAAGGTGATGTAGAGGGTTTCATAAAGGTTAATTTGTTTTACTTTATAATAAACAGTCAAAACTAATAGAAGAAAACTAGAAGAACCAGTGGACTTCAGGTGGTTACAAAAAGAATAACACATAATTGACCACACTGCACAATCCAGTATAATACTCTTTTTTGTATCTAGTCAGGAGTCCGTGATTTCTTACTAATGTATAGAAGCTAAAGTTTCAGCATAACCAATTAAACTTAGGAAACAGAATTCTGATCCCTGTTGATTGCAGTATAATGGAGAATAAACTGAGTCTGTCTAACACATGGAGGAGGTTGCACAGGCACATTTATATGAAAGCTCATTAAAATTCATGTGTATGTTTCCAAATCTCAGCTTTAGTTATTACAGTAACTATATAGCACTAGTTCATAGTCAGCCATGGTTGCAGCAGGCCATATATTATTTGTCACTGAAAAAATGCCTCTTAACTATAGAAAAGTTATCACAAAGTCCAGAACCTAAGGAATTTATCAGGAATGTTTCTTCTACAGGATTTTTGTGTTTTACAGAATGAATTATAATATAATTACATGTAGCAATGTAAATCTGTTGAATGAATGTAATACTTAGTCTGTCATCTCTCTATTGTCTACCACCATGACTTCATGAGGAAAGACTGAAGACAATAGATTAATTTCTGTATAAAAATACATGTGGACAGTTCCCAGACAGAAAACAATTGAGAAAAAATATAATTGAAGAAAAAAATAAGTGTACCTCAATGATCTTAAGAGGTCATTTCCAATCTAAATGATTCTATGATTATTCAGTTTTTGAAATTAAACAATTTCGATGTATACAAGCAATACTTAAACAATTGTATGAATGATAATTAAGGACAAATGCTTGCATCATTAAAATTTATGTTTGCAGTGAAAATTCTGTAGGACTGAATGTTTTCAGCTGGAACATGCCATCTACACAGAGGAGCCAGGCTGACAAGTCAGTTACCTGCAAATACTCAACTCATCTTTTAGTCATTAATGGTCTCAATTCCATCTTAATCATAGAATCATTGATTCATACAATATTAAGGGGTTGGAGTGGACCTTAAAGATTATCTAGTTCCAGCCCCCAGCCATGGACAGGGACACCTCCCACTAGACCAGGTTGCTCAAGGCTTTATCCAACCTGGCTTTGAACATTGCCAGGGTTGGGGCATCCACAGCCTCACTGGCAACCTCTGCCAGTGTCTCACCACCCTCACATTGAAATGCAGCCCAGTTTGAAAAAATCTTACTAGGCAAGAGTGAGCTTGCTGGCTTTGTGATGTTGTTTTAAGGACGAACTTTATACACCAGCATTGTGAAGTCTACGGCTGCTCTTTGTGGGCAAGGCTAAATCGGACTGGATGCTATGTTGAAGCCAGATGCAGCAAATTTTTATCACTCTGTGAAGTGATTCTTTCACACACAAACAAAAAAGCTCAAGCTTACAAACCATCTGTGCTACTGGATAATAATTTTGCCCAAGAAAAGTCTTTACAAGCACCATGAAAACAGACTGAATGATCTATAATTTGGTCAGAATTTTGCACAAACAAGAATGTTGAGGTGTATGCAAAGAACTATTTATTGTAGTCTTCTGTGATGAAACACACTTGGATTATATTGGTGTGGTAGGCCTTGGTGGCTTTTTTCCCCCTCAAAGAAAAATGGCTTCTTAAAAAAACAAAAGGAATTTTTCTATAGATGTGCTTTGAAAGTTGTACTTAATTGTAGATAACCAACTCCATGTGATCAGAGGAAATAATAAGCAGTATTTGAATGACTAAACTGAGAGACTCTCTCTATGCGATTTTTTTGGATAAGGAAGCAGAGCACGTACTAACCTCCTGTAAATTAATTTCATATTTGTTTCTTAGTATCAGGTACTTAAAATAAAATTATTATTATGCTGTGTGGATATTTGAAATAATTTATTGCTTTTATTTATTCCTATAATATCATAATTTTATTTAGTAGCCTGTTAAAAGGAATAAGTGTTTTGTGTTATTCCTGTTGTTAGACAAATATACAATTTTGTGACAGTAACTCTTTTTGTGCTAAACCTAAGTAATGGCTCTATGAACACTTCAGGGAACAAAAAACCAAATGAAAAATGGCAGTGGACATTTCCCATATAAAGATTAACTTCTTTGTGTTTTAAACTCAGCATCTGCCAGTACTTGTGTTAAATAGTATAAACCTTTCCTGTACATACACAAGGCTTTTTCTCTTGTTCCTCTGTTGCTAAATCTGACACAAAGCGGTAAAGCTCCTAGACTGCAATTTGTGAGAGAGACCATGAATTTGTTTCTTTTTCCATAATAGGAGCTCTTGGGAAGCCATATTCAGTAAAGGCTCAGAGGCGGTGACTCCTGAGCAACTCCAGTGTTGCCAACGAATAGTACAGCTTTGTAAACACTGCCTGCTGGTAGTTTACAAACAGTCATCAGATTCAAGAGGATCTCCAACTGGGATGAGCCACCACTGGGATGATACAAGGTATAAATTTGAATATTTTCCTCCTAAATTATACATATAAAGGATAGTACTGGAACAGGTTTTAGTCCATGTTGCTATCACTAAACTTTTCTTTAAATCTGGTTCTCTTTGTAATTCAGAAAAAAACCCAGCAAATTCCCCAGCATTTCCCTTGATCCTGACTTTCAGTCATTCTAATCTCACTATCCCAGTCATGAAGTGGTACCAAAAGAAAACTTGACATACACATCTTGTAGGAAAGTACACTTATTGAACTCTTGATTGCCTACTGCCTAATTAGCTGCAGCTAAGGCTTTCCATAAAGTGAACTGAAAATCTCCTTTCTTCCCCTTCTCAGATCCCTCAAAGTCACTGTTTCCAGATTTGCATTCCTAGAGGTACCCTAACATGTCAGATACTTCTGGCTTCACATTCGCAGTGGGATGCTATAGGGGCAGCTCCAGCCAAGGGGCAGGTAAGTGCCATCTGATTTACTGTATTGCACAGTTTTGCAAAGTTGATTTCCAAAACCAATAGATTGAAAGTTCTATTATTCCATCTTATGGAGCATAAATATATTTTCAAACCTTGCAAAACAGCATCATATAGTAAAATAATTATTTGGCACTTACCTGATTCTCCATTGGCTGGTTTAGTTCCTCAACTGGATACAATAGGGGTTATAATATTATCAGTATAGGGATTACTGAGAATGCTCCAACTGTGGCATTCAACAATTTGCAATTAAACAGTCATAGATAAAGAATTAACTGCCAGTCTTAAATTACTTAGGATCCAAATTCTATCCCATTTTAATTATTGTGCATGTAAAATTACAAATGCTTTGTTTATATAAGATATCTTCCATATATTGTTACATAGAAGGGTTTTGTGAGCTAAGTATTATTTGAAAAACAAATTTTAGATATATTATCTGTTAAACTTCTTACTTGGTATATCTCAGATTAGTTATTTGATACACTGGACCCATGAGTTATTGGCATGTGGATCTTAAGACACTAATGCAATTTAAAGCCAACCAGAAACTAAATTTGTTTGATCACAGCGAAAGTAGAAGAATGTTAGCCACAAGCCAGTCATATTCAATATTAACATCTACTGATTTATAGCAGGAGTATGGTAAAGTCATTTGGATCAGCTAAGACTAGAAAATCTCAATGTTTTTATTGCCTTTACTGTTAATACTGCAGAAAATTTTACATCATGACCAACCACAAACTATTCAAACTGATCAGATTACGCTAATGTACTCAGCTAGCAGGCTTGCATTTGGACTGCAATGAAAGGGATGGTCCAAGAGAACTTTCTCGTCTCTAGTTTCTGTATTTCTTTGGATGTTGAATGGAAGTTATTCATAAATTTCATATGCTTAGAGGAATCTATGCCCTCTATATCCTAAACATCAGTAATGGACTGTCAGGACCACTCTGATTGATTAAATTTACAGTTTTTATATTAGTCTCCATAAGTGTTTCATCTAGAAATGAATGCAGCAATATGCCATTTAACCATGATATTCTGACTTTGTGAAATAAAAGACACATATGGAAATAAATTCTCTTGTCTGTTACAGCCCACAATTGTAAGGGTAAGGGTAATTGTAAGGGTAATGAACTACTTTTCTAGAAATAGGAGAGCCACAGGTACCAATTCACTTTTCACTTAGGTTTCTGCTTTTAATGAATCTCCACTACTAATAATAGTTTTTCTGACTCTCCATAAAATTGTGTGGTGCAATAAAAGAGTATAATGTAATAAATGTATGAGAAGTCAATTTTTTCATGACTTTCTAAAATCTAATTTGAAGAACTTAGTTAAAAAGATAAAACTGTCACAGAGTACTTTAATAACTTCTCAAATTTTTTTCAATTCTATCTCTTAACTGTAAATACACTAAGTAAATAAAACAATAGGACTGCTCAAAAACTATACCAAAGTCTCTTAAAAATTAGCTAAAATCAAACTGTGTAAAAAGTCATAAATTAATCTGTGTTACAACAAAAAAGAAAAAAAACAACAATCTACCACTAGGTCCTTACAGCTTGCTAAATGATGTTATATATTACATGGCATATTCTCTGGGAAGTATTAGAGTTTTTCGTGTATAATCAAGCAAAGGTAGGACTCAGTCTGGTGACATAGTGTCAAGCTCACCATCAACCCATTCTAAATCAGACTTTATTTTTTCAAAAATTCTTTTTAAAATACATTGTTAATAAAGTTTTTCTCAAGCTTAAACAAAGCACATGTGTACGCTTTCTTTTAAAGATTGTGTCCCCTTGGCACAGTGCCACTGTTTGTATCCATGAGATCAGTCTGATCAGTCTTTTAACTTGTTTGTTATTAATCAGTATGATTCAGTAGAATTGCAGAAATTTTATGCAATAATTTATACAATGTGTTGTGTTAATCCATCCCAACATTGACATAATTAATTGTGAAATTCTGATTTAGTATGGATGTTATTTTTGCACACTTAATTGACTTCTACAATTAACTTTTAGGTAATTACAGCATGAAAATATTTAAGAATTAATATTAGGCATATGATAAAACATTGTTTGTATTATTAGATGAAATACAAGCTATAGAATTTCCTGTACTTAAAAGGTAAATGGTCACTGATGTGAATTACTAGGTTGTAGGATCATTTCTTCCTTTACTGGAATAGTGATGATAAGATGTTCTATTCTTAGAGCATTAGAGCTGGAAACCAAAGCTGAAAATCTTTTTTGGTCTCTAATCAGTTGTTTTTTTTACGATCCAATTTTTTATAAGACGGTTAATGTCATTTGCAATTTTTGCCCAGTTTAAATTAAATGGAATTCTGTTGTTTACACAGGATTCCATTGTTTATTTATTTCATGGCTTGAAACATAAAGGACTGGAAAGATGTTTGATCCTCATACAACAGAGTTTAGATTCCTTTTCTGAGTTAGTTTGTGCCTATTGCCCTCTGTGTTTCATAAATAGCATTTACTGTACTGAGTTTCCTGCACACACCAGTTATTAGTATTAATAACTAATTCTTTTGCTCTTGAATGTTGCTTTGTCTATAAACTTTGCTGTATTTTTCATATCCTTTCTAGGTATTTATTGCCAAGACCTACACTGTTCATCCTGAAATCATCCTCATCCAAACTTAGCTGCAGTTCATCTGGAATGCCTCGCCCTAACATTTTGCTCACACACAGATACAGTCACTTGTGAAGTAAAGGAAAATTGCTGTTTGTAAATAATAGCACTCAATTTCTTTTTTTTAACTTGTGATAGAGCTAAACATAAGCACTGCTATATATTTCCTACCATCATATTATAATAAACTTTAGCTGAAAACGTACTCTAAAAGCATAGCTTTTCTGGGAACATAATAAACCTTGTTAAGTTGTTTACACACACATGTGAATGTGTAGATCTTGCTAGGTTTATAAGTAATTCCTTCCTACTAGAAATGTTATTTTTGCTGCAGAATATATAAAATGGAATTGTTCTTGAAGATTCTATTACAGTATTACATTATTTTGTAAGTACAACACTTTGACTTGAAAATTATTTATTGTAAACTATATTATTTATTGTCTCAAATGTAATTTATCCTTTAACAAAGCAGATAATTAAAAAAAAACTAGTAGAACAGTAAAACTGTAAGAGTTATCAAAAATAATCTGATCAGTTCATGGACATGTTTAAAATAAATCCCAAAACTGTGTGAGCCAAACCTAAAGCAGACATATTTTTATTTCTCCTCTGAAATGACAAGATCTATTTAATACTGCTATTTTTCTTAAAGGACATGATATAGTATCTTTTAGCCAAAGAGAAGGCATCTGGTACACAAACAGTAAAATATCAGTTTAGGTATTCACTTCCTAATTGGATTCTTGTAATAAAATGGAAGCCAATGTTTGTTTCCAGGTTTTCATTCACATTATCTATATCCTGTGCCTTTAGGTTTCCTTTGGGAGCAAGAAGTCATCCTCAGCTCCACATGCATGCATAGTGCATAGTTTTTCTGATACACTGCATAATTGGTAAAGCAGACATTTTTAGGAAATACTGCAGCTCTAATGTATTATTTCAAACTTAAACGAATTGGTTTGTTGTAGTTTTTAGCATGCAATCCAGTACCTACTGTAGAATGTATCTTTGCAATGGACAGTGTTTTCTAGATTGCTGACACCTTTAAATGTTGGAAATCTAATTCATTAGAAAGCTCTCATTCAGATCTAGATTCCTGAGGCTGGCTGAACAGCACAAAACCAAAATGAGCCAGAGCAGGAACCTAGTATTAACAGGATTTGTAGCCTGAAACATCATTCGGGTTTTGATACATACAGCCATTCATCCCACTCAGCATTGTGCCATGTGAGCCTTATTCATTAAAGAAATAATTATTAAACAAATCAGTTAATCTAGATTTAAAAAGAATTAAGTTTTTTAACTGAGTAGAGAGTAGTTATTACTTACCAAAGACTCGTGTACTTATGAATCATTTAACCCTGAAATGTGTTTGTAAATTATCAATGTATTTCAGGTATACTTTAAAAATAATTTGCAGGCTAATTATCCTCAGGAGCAAATACGTTAGTGTTTTTTGATATCCTGCAATTTGAAACAAATTTAAGAGACTTAAGATATTTGAGACTGAAGTTGTATGAAAATGATTTTTAAAGAAGTTTTAATCCTAGGATGTATAAAAACTGGGAATTTGATTGAGATTTATGATGCCTGTGCTGTAGTGCCTCAGCTCTAGAATTGCAGAATATATAACAAGAATGTTTGTAAACAAATTAAAAACCCTCTTGAGATTGCCAGATCAAAGCAGTCTTTTGATCTGGTAAAGTCTTTTTAATTTTTGTGGTAATACTAGTTCCATAATATAGTATGTTCACATTAATTGTATATCTCTTTTGGTCCATACAGTGACTATTAAAGCATACTCTGGTTATCTGTAACACCTAATAAAAGCTGTAAATTTTCTCTTCTTGAAGGAGGCTTCCATTGTATTCTACTTTTTGCCATAAGGATAAGATCAGCTTTAAGCTTAGCTTGCCAGACTTGAACAGAGATTTAGGATAGGAAGTTTGCATGTCTATTTTTTTTTTTTTCTATGATTTCTATTTTCGAATACCAGTGCTGGGCCAGGTCAGTTTGTACAGAATACTCTGCCAAAAGAAAGAGGGCTACTAATCATACCTATGGACAAATCTAAAAAAAAAAAAATACATTTAGCACGTACAACAACGGACCAGATAGTGGCTTACGTCTGACATGACGATGTATTTGTATTTCTGATAACCTTTCCTGAAGTGGTCATGTGTTCCTAGTAATGTGTGAATCAATACCTTCAATAAACATCATGCTACACTTTGCTGCAGCTCCTCAGAAGCAGTGTGTGCTCTGCGGTCAGTTATGGGCTGCACCTGTAGCCCAGCGCCAGGAGGTGCCATAGGTGGAAGCAGTTACCCCTTTCCTCTGCCAAACAGCGGCAATTTGCTTTGTGATCACACCAGGGCTCCTAGTAAGTCTCAATTAGTGGCCTTGAGCTCCTGCATGCCCTGCTGTGGCAGCACCTGCAGCCTTTTGAGCAGCAGGTCCGCCCGCCCTCATCCCGGCCGTGCCGTGCAGGCTCTGCCTGGGAAGCACAAGCGCATCCCGCGTGGAGCTGAGGGCAGCACCGCCGTGCCTTTGGCAGCGCGACGAGACCCGGCTCTGCGCTTATGGGCCGTGGGAGCACGGGTAGATGTTATCAGCAGTGATCTTTACCCGGCTAAGACGCGACTGAAACGAGGTAATGGTTCTGTAGCGGTGTATCACAGCACCTGGAACGCTCCCGGCGCCTGAGCGGCAGCCCCGGCACGGGGAGAGGGAAGAGCGGGGCAGCGCCGAGCTCCTCGCTTTTCAATAGCAGGACCGCCGGAAGCCCCGCTAGCGGTCAGTCAAAAATATCCCCCATTTTTCGTTTTATTCCCCGCGCCACGGTTTTCACATTCGGGAGCGGCTGACAGCGCCGGCTCTGCCCGCTCCGGGTCGGGAGCTGGGCGGCGGCAGCGCTCACCGGGGCTCGTACTGCCCCAGCCAACAGATGGGCTCGGAAATACCGATTATTAAAAATTATAAAGACTTCACGTGTTATTTGAGGTCCAGAGCAAGGAAAATACCTTTTTGAAGCCATTACTTATATGATGTTGGAGGAAATGCTACTTGTATGTTTACATCATAAGAACATCTATTGTAGACCTTGGCCATGGGTTATTATCGTGCCTAGAAAGAATGTCTTATACTCATTATAGAAGAATTAGTCTCTATGTGCTGATTCTCTCTACTGAAAAGTAAACAAATTACTCGGTATTTAAAATTATATCTGAAAGGCTCCTTATCTGGTCCAAGAGTTCTAGAACAAATTCCCTTCTATATCTAAAACCTTAAGTTTATGGTTTATGACTTTCCCTGCACATTTAAGTGAAAATATTAAAAATATGCCCAGAGGGATCTGGACAGGCTGGATTGATAAGGAGAGACCAAGAGTATGAGGTTGAACAAAGAGAACTACTGAGTCCTGCCCTTGGGTCACAGCAAACCCCTGCAGTGCCACAGGCTTGGGGCAGGAAAGCTGCCCAGCAGAAAGGGACCTGGGGCTGCTGGTCAACATCAACAGCTGCTGGGTACGAGCTGGCACAGGCCAAGAAGGCCAATGGCATCCTGGCTTCTGTGAGAAGTAGCATGGCCAGCAGGATTAGGACAGTGATTGTCCCCCAGTACTTGGCACTGGCAATGCATCTCGAGGGCTGTGTCCAGTTCTTGGGCCCTCAGTGCAGGGAGGATATGGAAGTGCTGCAGGGTGTCCGGTGCAGGGCAGTGGAGCTGGTGAAGGGTCAGGAGGGTACGTCCTGTGAGGAGCAGCTGAAGGAGCTAGGGTTGTTTAGCCTGGAAAAAGGGGAGGCTCAGTGCTGGCCTTATCTGTCTTTGCAGCTCCCTGAAAGGAGGGTGTGTAGGGTCAGGCTGGTCTCCCTGGAACTGGTGACAGGACAAAAGGACATAGTCTCAGGTTGGACATTTGTGGGAATTTCTTCAGAGAAATGATGAAACATTGCAATGGTTTGCCCAGGGTGGTGATGGAGTCACCATCCCAGGAGGTGTTTAAGGAAAGGTTGGACATGGCACTTGCTCTAGTTGACATGGTGGTGTTTGGTCATAGTTTGGGCTTGATCTTGGAGGTCTTTTCCAACCTAATTGCTTCTGTGAAAAGCCTGAATTGCATTGACAGTTATAGCATCTAATTCAGGTGTTAGCAAATATGAGTATTTGCAAGTTAGCTTTGCATGCATTGTTAAAACAGTTAACTTGAAGCTTTTACAATGGGAATCCATTTTCAGGAGGAAATAATTTGCTGTTAAATGGCATTTTTTACTGGAAAATCTTTAACTTCAGCATTTGCTGAAAAACATTTGTAATTTTTTCTGTATGTGGTAAAATTCCCATGTGTTAGTTGTTATTCTGCATCTGTGTTCTTTGTTCTCTGCCAGCCACCTCTGTGCAGTTCCCTACATTATTGAAATCTCTTGTTAACATAGAAGAGTCTTTGTTAGTGTGTAAATACCTGAAGTGCTTTAGGACTCTTAAGGAAATGGGGGTAATTTTACCATTTATGCATATGGAACAGAAGACTCTGCTTGTGGGGAATCGAGGTCGGATGCGTTTTTGGTATTTTTAACATATCCTCATTTCTTCTTTAAAACAGAAGGCAACATCTTTGCAGAAAGGAAAACTGTTAAAGCTGAGTATTGCCCTCCTTTCAACACAGTTGTTATAGCTTATGCTATAAGATAATGCAGTTAAGGCTACTGTGTATGGCCCCAAGTACCCACTGCGTGGGTCAGCCTGCTTTTGGCACCACAGGGTGAAGTGCAGCCCGTGCCTGGCTGAAATGGTGTCTGACAAGGGTGCCCAGAGTCGCCTCAGCATGCCCTGTGGCTCAGGTGGCCGCACAGCAGTCGGTCCCCCCTGTGCTGGCCCCTGTCAGGATTTATCAGCAGGGTCACGAAGGGCAGGGACGCGCAGGGGAGTGACCCCCGCCCGCCCTTCCTGCTGTGCCCTCGCACCATCACCTCTCCCAGCTGCTGTCACGCAGCTCTGCCAGCACACCGAGTGCCACGGCAGGGATGGCCGTCAGCACTCGCTGCAAAGCGTTGCCTTTCAAGGCAGAGAGTGGCAGTCATGAGGTAGATTGGAGCCCGAAAAGGATATAGGAAGTGAGGGGATATGGTGAGAAAAAAAACCCCATTATCCTGGAGAAGGCTTCACATTAAAAGTTTTCTTGTGCCCACCTGTATGGGAATTATTTGCTGTTACAGCAAATAATTCTGCCATGGTAGAACACATGGTTTCGCTTAAAGCTATATATAATTTTTAACTAAGTGGTGCAGTGTCGTCTGCATATCATTCCACATATCATTATACCCTGTCAGTTGTCCCTTACAAAATTTCCCACAATCCACTGTCTCTTTTGGAAGCTTATCAGAAGGACCTAGAGGACCTTATTTTCTAAATAGAAGCTTTCAATTTCAAGATTAAAAAGAAAAGTAATTCAATACTTATATTTCAAACTTCTATGTAGTGCACAGATTTCTTGATCTGATCCAGGTATCAGGCTATCGTTCTGGTTGTCCTTGCACAAGAAGGATGGGATTAATTTACTTTGCAAAGAGAAATACAGCTCTGAGTGACAAGCAAGTGTACTTAGCAAGGGTGCATCTGGCACAAGAATAGACAAATATGAGAATTCAATATGTGTTTCCAGGGGAATGCACCTGCACCCCGAGCAGCCCTGCCATGCACGCACCTCTCTGCTGAGTGCTGAATGGTCTTGCTCAAAACTGAAGTTACTTTCTTGCATCTCTGATATTGCTTGCTTGTCCAGGGACTTGTGGGTCACATACAGCTACAGGTTTCATTAATTCTAGTGTTTGTTTGGTAAAATAACTGATTTATAATGTCCCTTACAAAGGCATTAAATTTGTCAAACAACTAAACATAGACAATGAGAAGTAGAACAAATTGTCCTGTGCAGAGATCTGGACTCTTTCTGGTAACTAATGAACTGGGGGGCACTGTGCAGTCTAGACACGTTTTTTTCTGAAACTGACTATGTTGGTAAATAGTTGGCAATGCCAGAGATAAATAAGTATTGGAAAAGTTGGGCTTTCTTCCACCCTACCTATCCTTTCCCATTCAGCTCTATTAGGTGATTGCAGGTGTTCTGCTGAGTCAGACCTCTCACCTCCCCACACAAGGTTTGTACTCTTCATGGGTGTGATGTGCTTTTTCACAACTGTTTGGGATTCAAGCCATCTGGTTTCTTTTATTCTGATTCAGAGACTGAACAAAGTAGCTGTATCAAAATGGTACAGTAGTAGAAAAGTGTGTTGTGGGCAGTCTAACTTCAGTCACACTGTTGGTTGCTTTGGTGTTTAGGACATTATGCAACCAGAAGTGACTGAGAAGTCTTATTGGCATGGTGACAAATATGTTCTTCTGGCACTTAAAATAACTTTTACAAGTATTGGTAAAATGGACCTGACAGCATGTTTCCAAACTTTAACTCAGTTACTCTGTGAGATTGTTTGCCAGATTAATCAGAGTGAATGCCTAAAGCTGTGTGTTTGGGTTATACACACTAAATTGACCATGTCACACCAGACAGAGTTGGTACTTTCCTCTATTTCTGTCTGCAGTGGATTCAGTGTGTATGTTCCTCTCCTGTCACTATGGCCTCTGCTTTTGCTTTGAAACACAGGAACTCCTCAAGCCAAATGCTTTGCTCCACAGATGTGCCACTGAGTATGATAGTACTGGTCACAAGTAGTGAATAATGGGAACACAGGTAGCAAGGGAATTTTTTTGAAAAGCAGGGTAAGTGCAGGCATTCCATACTTGCCATCTTCCAAGCTGTTGATGCCTTCTGGCACGTGTTGTAGCTGTCAGAGTAGGGTGGCTGTTTGTTTGCTGTGGTAGAGAAAGTTGTTGCTAACTCAGACTGTTCTTCCTAAGCTGTGACACGTTGCAGTTTTTCTTCCCTTCCTTCCATCCACTCCCAGCTCACTCAAATGGAGGAAACAGTAAGTTTTGTGCATCTTGTAACTTCCAAATGCTAACAAGTCTGGGTTTGAGGAAAAAGCTTTAATAGAAAATGTTTCAGTTGCCCAAATGGTATCAAATTAGGATACTCTGCAACACCTCTGCCTGTTGTATATCTTCTTACAAGTACATAAATCCAGATATTATTAATGATAATAGAAAATCTACTTAGGATTAGAAGGCTGAAGTATTTGGATGTCTACTCTTACTTGAGAAACACCTATGTTGTGAAGAGGCTTGGCTTTCACAGTCAAGCTTTCACAGTGATTAGATCTATTTCACAGTAATTGTTTTTCTCTTGTGCAGGCTGGAACAACACGGTGAGGATAGCTTCACTGGTTATTATAGTAAATTCAGGTAAATAAAATTGGTATACACATTTCTATGAGTTGGCAGCCATATAGCTTGTTTTACCATTCTAGGAAGACAATTGTATATCTTTTTTTCTGTATCAACAATAACAATATCCAGTAATTCTAGTATGCATATTGTCATGTCAGCATTTTTGTTATTTAGGAATTTGTACCTCACCTAAGTTGCAGCTTAGCTTGCAGAGTCTCAGCAGGAAGTATAACACTTTGTTTAATCAACAATAAATTGTACTTTCCTTTGTAGTGCTATCGCATTTTATTCTTTTTAAATAAAATGTCATGTGTTTCAGAAGCAACTTTCCTTTCATTGCACATCTACTAGTGAGCCTCTTCCATCCAGCAGTGCTCCTTTTTTGTGTCTGTACACCTATAAAATTCAATATCAAGGTTTGCTATTCTATGGGGAGCAAGGATTTCACATTTTGGTCATGTTGGGCTTAAACTACTGAGTGCTGAGATGATTTCTAGTTCAGGAACTTTATGTGGACATCTGAGAGAAGAGGAGCCCCGTGACAAAGCACGGAGGCACCGCAGACCGTGCTCTCACACTGCTGAGCTCTGCCTCACCACCATCCTCAGCAGGCACCAACAGTGTCACTGCCACTGCAGCCAGCATTTCCAACAGCAGGCTCTGTGCCTGCCACAGAAGTCTCTTCCTCCCATACCTCTGACACTGGGCTCTCTTTGTATTTTAGTTTTGTAAGTCTTAGTGAAAAAGCTTGTAAAAAGCAATGATCCTCTCTGAGCAGGGAGGGCTCTCTCAGCCTGCAGGTTTTGCTTGTTCAAAACACTGGTGAAATAATCCAGTTCCAACTGCAAGCCCCTCAGCACAAAAGATGGAGGCTTTGTGGTGCAATGGCAGTGAAGGAATTACTTTAGCACTACCAATGATAATTTTTCTAATGATAATTACCCTGGCCTTTTTGTAGTGGTAGTTATTGTTTCTGGGACAATTTTCTTCTGGAAGATTTAATTCCTGTTAACACTTTTTAATCAAATAATGCAAATGAGCATGCCCCTACGTAGCTGAGAAGTAATTCTTGAGATAGCAGCAGTTTTTCGCAAATCAATGTCAAGTAAGTGGTTTGATGTTTGTTTTGGTGTTTTAAAATTATAATTTTGTGTGATTTTATCAGGTGGATTATGAGGACCAGCAGCATTTGTGCAATCAGATGTAGTCAGACATACCTACAAAAATGCAAATCAAAGGTGCTTTCCTTTTCTCCTTTTAAAAAGTGATTTGCTTTGCCTATATTTTTTGTGTTGTATGACATCACATGAAAATTGCATTTTTAGTGTCTTATAATGCAGCATAAAATATTAGTGTTATTCAAGAGTCTGAAATGTCACTAATGTGTGACTTGTATGAACTAAGTGTGTCACATATAATCTGGGCCTTAACTTGCAAACCTAGTTCATGTCATCTTAGTGATATGGGAAACTTAAAGTTGTTTGAAAGAGAAAAAGGTAGATTATCAGCAGTATACAGAAGCCAAGTATTTTCTAATTACTGCTCTAGTTGAGGAAGAAAAACCCTTCTTGAGCTGCCCCCAAAGGAGTTCTCTAGTTTAAACCAGTAATTGCAATTAAGAACATCAACTAAAAGAATTATATAATGCTGCTCCGCTTTGCTATTAAAGGCTTAAACTTTTGCTCCATTAAAATTGAAAGAGAGGGGAAAAATCTAAAAAGGATTTCATTAACTAGCAAATTTGAGTGTTTATCAACTATAAAAATGATTTGATTTCTGTAGCAATAGAATACAAATCAACTTGGAGATTTTAAAGATCAAAGAATAATTGCAAAAACACTGACTGGCTAGCTATTTTTATTTTTAATTGAATTTTTAAAGGTTAATATTTCAGGACTTTTGTCCACTTACCATGGGTTATTGGCATTTGGTGTTTAACTTTGTATTTATTCTGTAAACTGTAAATTAAAAGACAAAATAATCTGTGTGACCCTGAAAGCCTCAGTGGTAGAAAGTTGCTCTTGGATATATATCAGTTGTGTCAAGGCGCTGTAACCAGCAAATTTCTCCCTTCTGTTCATATTTGGGCTCAACTGTAACTGAAATAATTTCAGTTAAGGTGTTCAGATCAGCAGCAGGAGTTGACTGGTCTGAGCTGTGAAGGGTCATGGATGTAACAGACTGCATCCCCCCAGCTGCAGAGAACTCCAGCCTGGAAGAGTGTACAGAACCTTCTGCTCTCTACAGCTGGATTGCAGGATGGCAGAAAAGTAGGACATGCAGGGTGGTGAGCTGTATGGAGTTGGGATCAAGAGACAATTCATGGAGTTGTGTAGAAAATTGCCTTTCAGTTGGTTGGGACTGGTTTCTAGAGAGATACAACAGTGGGTATTCAGTGGAGCAAGGGATTTGACAAACTCAGGGCAGGATGACTAGGCATCACTGAGACTCTGCCCATGTTAGCAAGCATTAGACCTAAACTTGTGTCAAGTGTTTGAAAATGAGTCCTTACACATTGCAGTGTGGTTTTAAAATGTGCTTCCTTGTGTTGGAATTTATCTCACAAGTCATAGGTCACTATCTGAGGTCAGAAGAAATTAAAAAAAATTTGTTCTGCATTAGATTGTGGGAATTCATACACTCTTCCTTTTGAACAGCACTGTCTTCTGCCTAGCTTCAAGTGATTGCACAGACCCCACTGAAGTGCTGGCAAGCAGTGTTCAAGTGAGAAACAAAGAATTAATGGCTGTATAACAAATTGCAAGGGCGCCCTGAGAAAACATGTGACCAGGGAGTGTAAATATCGAACACTTATCCACAAGGCTCGTCCTGGTGCTGAGCTAAGGCATCTCCTCCTTGGTTTTGCCCCGGGCTGCTCTGAAGTGGCAGCACTCTGATGCTAGGGTTGATAGGGTGGAGGGTGCTGAGAGGTGCTGTAGCAGATAATTTCTCAGGGCTCTCCTGTAACTCTTCACATCTATTGTTTTGGGAGCGTTTAGCCTGGAGAAAAAGAGGTTCAGGAGGGAACTTACTGCTTTCTCTGATTATCTGGAAGGACAGGTAATTGGAAAGAGCAGTAGGTCAGTCTCTTCTCCCAGAGAGACAAGAGAAGACAGCCTCAAATTGCACCAGAGGACGTTTAGCATGGATATTAGGAAAGATTTCTTCACTGAAACGGTGGTCCAGCATTATGACAGGCTCCCCAGGGAAGTGGTGGAATCATCATCCTTGGAAGTATTAAAAATGTAGATGTGGCCCTTAGAAATATGGTTTAGTGGTGGATTTGGCAGTGATTGGACTTGATCATAGAGGTATTTTCCAGCCTTGATGATTCTATGATTTTTACAATCATTCTGTTCCTCTTGAGACCAGTTTCCATTATTACAGCTTATCTGGTGGTATCCTGTCTCCTGAATTACACCATTGTTTTGATTCTGTTGTATGTTGCAAAGATACATGTTTGGGCTGTTAGTTAAAAAAAGCTACTACAATTTTTGCTCCAGAGGTGTATTGCTGTTTATGAATGATTCAGTTTATGGTCTTACCATTCATGACTTTGGCAGAATCATTTGACTCCATTAATCTCTCTTCCCTATTAATATGTAATCATTACTTTAAAATTTCACTCATGATATCTGCATTAGGTATAACTTCTAGTTTCTCCTGAGGCAGCAGTTGTAGTGGGAATACTAATCAGATGGTATGGTCACAACGGCTCTCCTGCTACTACTCTGTTGTGTATGGATGCAGAAATTTAACGTCACAGCCTTCCCCACAGATTTTTAGGGAAGTTCTAAAGAGGTTCAGAAACTCTCTTTAACTCTCACACTTCTGTGTGTGATTTCTTTGATTTACAGATTAGGTGGATACATTTGGATCAAGTGGGATGAATTGTTTTCTGAAATATGCTAAAAGATAAGATTTTTCTAAATATCACTAAGTCTTTGAGTAGCTATTCTTTTTTATACTTATGCAAAATCTATGTGTTCCTTTATTTGGTGTTCACAGAAGAAGGACAAAGCTTTCAAACTGTGGTGGCTAAAATTATATGCTTATATAATACGATATTATATTATAACATTATATCATATCTCAGTAAAAGAAAGGCAATTTAAAGATGCTGAGCATTTAATTTTGTGCCATTGAAATCCAGGAGAACCAATAAGTTTTCTCTTATGTTAATGAGGAATGATTTTTGCTATTTTTATGCATATAGGTTTGAAAGCTTCATTTTAGGTGCTCAAATTAGGAAGACTGTCCTTTGTTGATTAGACTTTTTCACAAAAAAAAAATGAAGCAAAGTATTTGCCCTCCTTTAGTACCTTAAGTCCATGTGTATTCTAAGGATTAATCTCTTTAATTTAGATTATTTGTCCTGAATGAGAAATAGCCTGAAGGTTACTGGGCTCTGTATAACTACCACACAGAATTGGTTATAAACATTATTACTGCAGTTCTGTGCAACCCAGGTGGAAAGGATTACTATTAAACATTAAACATTTTTATAGCACAACATTTGTACAAGCAAACAGGTGAACACAGAGGAGACAAAATAGGACAAGGAATGAGGAAAACAAGGATCTAGAGATATCACTGGTGAGAAGGTGTTGGCTAAGGAAGACTTTAAACTGGGAGGACAGGGAGGGAAGGCCCACTGAGGGTAAGATGCAGGAGAGAATAGAAAGTGGGAAGGCCTGTGTTGTGATGCTGTGCTAGGTCTCTGCTCTATGAACTGTGATAAGGGTCTCTCAACAAGCATGAAGTGAACAAATCCATTTGCTTTAATTTTCATATCCTGTTTATTCTGCCACTACTCACAAACAACTGTATTTACACTGAACTTTTCAGTGAATGCTTTACTGTTTGCTGGCCTTTGCTTTTCCTTCCTTAACCTCCAGTTCAGTAAAGTGTAGCTGCTATTGCCATGCTAAAAAACCAAAACAATTTATCATAATACTTTTTCCAAAACTGTTCTTCCCTTTCAACATACAGATTTTTGACTAATATTTTTGTGCATGTAGATAAGGTATTTTAAAGTATTTAAGCCAGTTTGGTAAAGTAGCCTGTGGCATATAAGCCTAGTGAGGAGGCAAGGACAAGAGCTGGTAACTTTTTACATCATTAGCCTTTTCTCAGATGTAATAATGATGAAAAAAGGATCAGCATTTTAATAGGATTAAATCAGAAGCTAAAGGTTATCTGTAAGATCAGTTTTGGAATCAGAGTTGAATAAATATTTTTTTAAAGCTGAAATTTTAGCAGAGAGAAATTTGTGTCAGTACACCATATTCACCAAAAGAGAGCAACATAGGCACACTGTATGTGCTTCAGGCAAGGGGCCATTTTACACTGTAAGCAGGAACATTGTCTTCTCTTTTAGTCTGTATTTTATCTGCCTCTGAATGTGGTGCAATTATTATTTAGGTTTATAGTTATTGATGATGTATGTTTTATGGATCATATTTTTGTCTTTCAGATGTTTATGTACAATATGTTTCCTCATTCATTATGATTGCATTCAGGATACATGCTTAGACATTTACTGAAACATTGCTGCTTTTCTTTCCTGCTAGAAATGTTTTTCAACAGCAGAATTTGTATTAATGAATTTTCTTTAGCTAAAGTCATTAAAATTTACTTAACATTTTTAGTTTTATTAAATGCTTTGGTGTGAGATCAGCTACATGTTTGATTGACTTGGAAAAAAAGCACTTGTAGGACTAGAAATGAGCTTTTTTTTTTTTTGCACTGGTATTTGTCACTATCCTGAGTGTGTAGGCTACTTTATTTAATATTCAGATTCATTTTGCTGAATAATGCTTCTAGCACTAAAGCCAATAAATGCACTCGAAATACTTACTTTGTTAAGTGTTTGGAAGTTCTTTGAAGTCCCTTTCCTACTGTTATGTTATCTTGAGTTAGTAGCTGAGAATTTTTTTAAAGCAAAACTAAAGATAAATAATTCTCAAAATACAAGAACAAGGTAATGCACAAGGTTGTTTTTGGAAGTGCTTATCTGAAGTGCACAAAACTTACCTGGGTAGTTTCTTGTAACTTGGATTTGGGGTTTGCTTAATTAGCAAGCTGGTTGCTTACATTGTCTATATATTCGTGTACCTTAGGCTGGCATCAAGGTGTTTGGGGCACAGTCTTGTGTCCTTGTTTAGAGCAGTGCTAGATCCAGATCTTTGTAGGCTGAAACGAGGGGAGGCCTTACTGAAGTGGGAAAGGGAGACACAAGCAACAGAGTCTGCCCTGTACCAGGTTAGGAAGGGAAGTTTTCTCCTCCAACTTTCTTGTATGCAAGAGAGACAGAATCACTTGACTTTTTTCCTTGTTAGTTCAGAAGTTGAATTAAAAGAGATCCAAGTTAGTTTCAGCTATATTCCTGCTAAGCCACTAGAAACTAAGGCGTGTAAACTTTCTGGTCACTTCCAATGTCCCAGTAGTAGACATTTCTTCAGTACAGTAACACTGGCTGCACACAGTAGACCCATGCTTGGGAGGATGTTCTGCACCCTGGGGTCCTCAGGCAGCGATGGGGCTGGAGTCCCAAAGTGCACCTTGTGCCAGTGGCCACCCAGGATTCAACAGCACAGGTAGCCTCAGGAATAACCTGAACTCTGCAAAGACTCTTGAACAGATCCTTCAGTCCAAAGGGCTTTACTAGGATTCACTTAGGAGGGTCCAGCAAAATGTCAGCTGAATGACATCTTCAGGCTTGTGGCAGGATGGAGAGAGTCTGAGAACAAGAAAAGAGGAAAAGAAAATCCTAAAAAATTGCTGTAACAAACCATTATCCCATCATGGTTATTAGGAATGTGGATGATGCACAGTAACAGAAATGAAATATGCAATGTATTTGAAATATGAGTGCATTTGAATTTAAATGTGGCCAGAGGCAAAACAAAAAATGTTGTGGTTTTTTTTTTTTTTTTTTTTTTTTTTTTTTTTTTTTTTTTTTTTCACTAACATCACAGAAA
>VXBI01013271.1:1564189-1735896 GCA_013397375.1 Toxostoma redivivum | reverse complement strand
GGGGAAAAAAAAAAAATTTTTTTTTTTTTTTTTTTTTTTTTTTTTTTTTTTTTTTTTTTTTTTTCTTCAGTAGAAACCTTGCATGAAAGGCTTGCTGGAGCCAGGAAGTGTTAGACGTGGGTGGCACTGGAAAGGAGATTGTAGTCTACTATAGCCTGGATTTTTGAATGTATATGCCCCTATTTACTTTTGTTTAAAGATAAATAAACAGTTCATTTCAGGCTCCAATATTCTGTGGAAGTTCCCTGTGAAGGACAAAAGGGAAGCTCTGATAGATGCTTGTTGTGGGAGTGAGAATATATTGGGCTTTGGAGAGCTGAGCAAAGATGCAGCAAGATTTGGCTGTGCAGGAGGCTTTGAGCCCATGTTTGTTTGTTGTGGTGTGTCTGCTGGAATAAGCAGCTCTTCATCTGAGACCTCTGTGCACAGAGAGTGCCCCTGTGTGTGCCAGGCAGACTCTGCCCCTGAAGAGCCATGCTCACATCTCTTTGCCAGCTGATTCTAAACATTGGATTGAACCTGTTTTTCAATCCCACTTGAAGAGATGTCTGCGTAAGGTGCCCAAAGTCTAAATGTAAGGACTGCATATAATAAGACAAAATATACATATCTCTACAGATCTACATGCATATACATGTGAATTTTGCTCAAAATAATTTAAATCCAGATTTCTGGAAGACTAGATTGTTCAATAAAGACTGTTTTTTGGACTATGAGCCAAGGTATAATCCTTTTTCCAAATATTTTCGGACTAAATAATCACTTGAAAGAAGTGTAGACTAGTAATTCTGGGGCTACTGAAGCTTTCAAGCCTTAGGACTCTGGATGTTTCACATCTCAGATTGCAACAGATCATTTTTGAAATGCCTGTTGCAGAGGTAGGAGATCTTGCAACAAAATTTTGGCTGGTTTTCTATAGAGTGGAGATAAGTGATTCTGTTCAAATGAGAGGTGTTGGCATAGTTTAAAAAGCCAAATTTAGGAATGCTGCTTTGTGACTTTATGGATTGCTTAGTTTTATAGACTGAACTCCCTTTCCTAACTCTGACTTATAATATGAGGAAAGAGTATTCCCTCTTTCCAGGTGAATGAGATTCATCATGGGTTATAAAGTCAGCCTAGGGAACCCAGCTGAGGGAAGAGCGTTTGCACAAGAGACATCTAAGTGAGCGACCCTCATGGATTTCTGAATCTACATTTTGACACGTGGTTTCCTAGAAACTATTTTATTGTGAAAAATGTTGTTAATGAACTGTTTTTGTAACTCACTATAGTAGCTGTCTAAGAACTACATAATCAGCCATGAATTATATTTTAAGTATTTAACTGTGCTAAATTATCAATGCAAATTAAACTGACTTCAGTATGAAAGCCAGTGGTACACACAGAGACAAAATATGACTCAATGTTTCCAGACTAGGTTTATACAATTTCTGTAAACAAAAGGTGCTTATCTTTTAGTAACAAGTTATATATTAATCAATATAATTTGTGACATTGTGACTGAACCATTCTTATTTAGAGTGTCTATTTTTATGGTTCTTTTTGCTCTGCTCTTTGGTCCTTGCAAACTTTCTGCTCGAGATGCTCTGGTTTACAGAAATGCCGAGAGTGGAACAATGAAACTGTCAGTCATAGACTATAAATTCAGGGAAATTTTGGTGCAATAAGTTTGTGTGGCCAAGAAGCCCCCTCCTTTATGTTCCCACTCACAGAAGGTATAGGGAAAACAAGAAGAAACAAGGCTCCTCTACAAGTGGGATGATGTTTTTGAAATGTTAAGCAAATGAGTGGGTCAGTGCTGAGAGCTTCCTGTACTCAGGAAGTGCCCTATTACACTCTGTGAAGTTGCACAGGAGTTTCTTGCTTTGGCCTGCACCCTTTGAGAGTAACAGGTTAGTGCTTGAAACTGGAACTCTGTAGCTCCAAATTGTGATAATATCAGTATAAAAACCAGCTAGGATTGATCCCTGAGAAGGGATTCCTTTTCATGGTCATACTGTGCTCCTGTGAAGGTCAAGTTTGGGAGAAATGTTATATATCTATATCTATTCATATGCATATATCTATTAAAAAAACCAACTATCTGTTCCCCTGATCGTAATCTGTAGTGGTATTCCAGGTTTTTGCTTATTTTTAGTTTACCTTTTTCTAGCTTCTGTCTATTGACAACTATTTTCTGTTCATCTATCTATGCAAAGCAGAATCTAAAATGCTTTGTGCAGTTGGTAATGGAATTCCTGGCAAAGGTAGATTTCAGATGCTAGGAGAGAGAAAATTTGTTGGAATGGGAGAAACATCCAATTCAGCTCTTGCTGTGTTTGCCTCTGTGACTTGTTTGTGTAGCACAGTACTGTAGCTCTTAGCACCTAAACAGCCCTGCATCACCTGGTCCCCTGCTGTAAGGGTGAGATGTCTAAAAGAGCTCAGCAGGGGCAGGGGAATTGCAGAACCTGAAAATCAGAATGGACCAATACAGAACTTACAATAATTGTTAAAATCTGTAGTATCCAACTGGTGGTGGATGATGGCTTCAGACTTCTGCTTCTCATAATAATTTTAATGAAGCTGCAGCTTTCCAGCCATGTGTGATGTGAATTTGGAGATTGGTTGCTGCTCTGCAGTGGCCTCAGCAGCAGAATGTGGACACTGCTGCCACACCACTGACAAGATGTAAAAATTGTGTTACTCAAACAAAGCATGTGAGCAGTAGGATGATACTAGGTATTTTCCATAAAGTTATTTTGGCTTTTGTTTTAGACAGAAAAGCTTCCTAAGTTTAGCAGTCATTTAAAGTGCTTTTAAGCATGTAACTGGAATGTAACATGATTTATCATTTCACTGCAACTTTTTGCATGCTGTCAGTGATTCCTGGCTCTGTAAATTATTGCTAAGTTAGGCCAACCTACAAATCCTGATATCTTTGCATAATCTCTGTTGTGAACAGTAAAAGCATGTGCATTCTGTTAATCCATATTCAGATAGAAGCTGCAGAGTGCTAAATATAATTTGGTTTTAGGCCAGGAAAAATAAGTTATCTCCTTTTTTCCCCATGAAAAAAACACTATGAAGCAAATGAAATATTGCCTTTTTTGTCTTTTTGTTTGTAATTTTTTAAAAAAATATTCCACAGCAGATGTTCTCCCCACAGAAAACAGCAGGAGAGTTTTCTTACATAATAATCTGACAGATGTGTCATGGTATCTAATCCCTTAAACCTCCAAAGCCCTCTGATAGTGGATGTTTTAAAAGGCCAGATTGAAAAGCATGCTGGTCTTTTATTGAGTCTTTGCCTTCAGTGCCCATTCCACACTTGATCGCTTCATTTTGCTAAAGCACAGGATCTGATAACTTGAAGTCAACAGAAAAAAAATGTATCTTAGAAAGCAGAATTAAAAATACCATTAAAACAATTAATGCCAAATGAAAATACCATTTAAAACCTACATTTACACCTGGATCTTTTTTTTTGGTGCTTTCTCTGAGATTCTGTCAAGAAGTAAATCAATAATAATTACACACACAAAATGACCAGCAGACTTGCAAGTGAGCCATCAGGATTTTCACATTCCTGAGCTGTGCAGCCGTGTAATCCCATTACTGTAACTCTTGTTCCTTGGGCCTTGCTGTGCCTTCCAGCATCGTGTCCGAGTGCACTGCAGGCCACTCCAGCTGGGGGACTCTGGCTGCTTCTTGCCTGGGTAATCACCTGGCATTCTTTTTAAAATAACAAAGTCATTAGAAAAGTCTTTGCCTCTTAGCTCATTTTAGCCTTTTCTTTTTCAGAGCAGTTATAGCTTTAATAATCCAAATGTCAGAGGGAACATGAATTCAGAGGATCAGGGCTTCAGTTAATCATGTTAAATAAGTTCCCCTGATAGTTAGGTACAGCAGCATATGACCTTATTTCAGCTACCAGGAATTTTAGATAACTGGGGTTTGGGTAATCAACATCAGAATACCTGTGCCTAATGCACCATTTGCCATAAATCTGTGTTCTACATAATAAAAAAAAAATCATATTGTGTACATGGGTGTTGGATTTGAACTCATACTGAAACCTAAAGGAAGCAAATATTTAGAAAGAAAAGCTGACTTGTTTGGGATTTTGACATCTGGAAAAATGCAAGGTGGTCTTAAATGTATAGGTTAAAAATGATGCTTTAGAATACATAAGAACACCTAGAATTGATTTAAAAATATTTTTCATATTTGTTTAGATAAAATTACAGCTTTCTGATTTTTATAATCCTCATTACTTTTGCTAAGGTAATTATTTAGGGCTTTATCTTTGAAATGTGGACTGAGTTATCTCACCTGATGAGGTTATCAAAGATTTGTGAGATGACACTCTGGGACTGAGAAACTAATCATCTTGTTTGATGACACAAACCTTTCTGTCTTTTTCATGAATTCAGCAGCTAACCTTCACTTTACACATGGCCAGTTTCTACATTTTTTGCAGCTTCAAAAAAAAATATTTTTCAACAGATTAATCCTATAATGAAATTATTTCTTTTTACAGTAAGGATTTGAGTGATTTTTAGTTTTGTTCATCCTAAGGTTCTTTATATACTAGCTGTATGCACATACACAAAGGCTTCTAGGTTAAAGTGGTTCTGCCAGTCTAGCAAATGTGAAATACAAGGTTAAAAAAAGAGGTCTTTATTATTTAAGTAGTACATGTTCATTATGGACAAGAGTTTTTTATTCATGTAGATTACAGTCTAAGGATGGCCTCCAGGCATTGTCCATCCCTTCTTATGGAGTCAGGCTTCCTCTGCTTTTCTTGCAGAGAATTGACCATTGCCAAATTATCACCTCTCTATGATTTTTGTTTTAATTACTGTGTGTATATTGAGGAAATCTTGATGATTCAAATGAACATTTTAACATTTGGGCTTAGTCTACAAGCATGCTACAGCATGTGTATTTCTCCTGTGCTGATGAGATTAGATAGTGGATTTCAGAACCTTGTCTCAGTGTTGACAGTCACTCTTTGGGAAATCAGTGATACAGTATAAATGCCTAGGCAAGTCTGACAGTAACTTGCTTGATTTGATTGCTCAGGTCTGTAAAGAATGGAGAATATGAAAGAAGAGAAATTGTGGTGTTTTTTTCCTTTCTAACCAACTGAACGAAGGGAAACCTCGGTTGGTTTGATGTTAATTTTACTGTCTGTTGAATAGTGAAGGTTGTCAGGAGCCATGGACCAATTTCATTCCAGAATTGGTTGTTTCTTCTGTAATACCTGTCCTTTCAGGACTGTCCCATTCCCTCTGAAACAAACTAGGTGTTACTGGGGAGTAGAAAGCCAGCCTGGAGAGCTCTTATAAGACTACTGCAGTCTGTTCTTAGGCAATTATTTTGATCAGTTTGACCTAGCTGATGTGTCTCAAGGCTAACACTTTTTCTATTGCTGGGAACACTCTGTCAGTTAACTGGTTAAGGGAACACCTGTAGACTTCAGTCCTGCAGTAGATAACAAGGTGAGGGGTCTGCTCAATTCTGTTGTCTTGCTAGAATTACAGATATGCCTTCTGCTTGTGTATGGAACATGCTAAAACAACAGGCTGTGATTAATGTGCTTTGATTTTTGGAGGCTCAGACTTTCTTTGTGACTTTTGAATGATAATTTGGGCTCAGAATATCACATGTACTTAATAGCTATGTAAGCTGTTAGGCATTTGATCTTCCTTTTAAGTGGCAGTGATTGCTTTAAATTCATCCTGCCCTTGCTACCTCAACCTGTTATTGATACCTCATAGCCAATCGTTATTTTGAAACCAGAGCTCTGCAACAAGATCAGCAAAGTTGAATCGCAGAGGCACTTTTTGAGCAGGCAGCAGCTGAATGCTGCTCATGCACAAAGCAGCTGAAACCAAAAGTAGAGGAACTATGGTGTGCTGACATGTAACCAGAGTACTTGCATAGTGAGAATTTTTTTCTTTTTTTTTTATATTGTTATTTTCAATTTATTTTTGTTTTTTACCTTGCAGTATAAATCAAAATTTGGGTCTCTGGTATCTTAAGAGGCTAGCATCTACAGTATCTAAGATATTATTCTTTCTCATTATAAATTTTACTTATATCAAGCAGAGGAGTTTCAACAAGAAAGAAACACCTCCTACTTAGCAATATTTCGATGGAGTGGGGTTTTTGTGTATGCTTTACCTTGATGGTTTGAATGCTCACTCAAGCTTGTAAGATATTTTAAGTCTGTTGGTGTTTCTTATTTTTTCCCCCTAATTAAGCGGTGGTGGGCAGTTGCAGGTGGAGCATAGAGCTTAGCTCTGTTTCCACTGGGTGGTTATCAGCTGTCTGTGGATGGATCACCCAGCTGAGCTTTCAGCCTGGATCTTTCAAGTGTCCCATCCCTGGCTGCTGGGAGCCTCCCACAGGTGCTGGTTTGCACACCAGGATTAACTGTGCAAATGTTCTTGTGAATCAAGCCCTTCATTTCTGTGCACCTCTCCTCCCCACCTGTAAATGAGAGGGTGCCACCAGCCAGTGGCATGGCAGGGGAAGATTCAGAAGATGTTTGGGTACTGCCTGGTGCTGGTGGGCTCCGTGCAGGCACTGCAGCCAAAGGTGACATGGCTTTGCAAGGGCAGCTACAGCTGCCCAACTTTTGCAACTGGCCTGAGTTTCATGAAACATGACTGTGTACAATGTCAGACTGTTTCTGTCTAAAATACATAGTTGCTAGGGAAAGATATTATTAAATTAATAGTTGTATTTTTTTTTCTCTGTAGCTACCACACAACAGCTTCTAATATTCTGTCCTTTTAATTTTGATTTACTTTTGATATGGTTTATGAACCACATAAGGCCTTACTTCTATGACTGAGTTTCAATTTTGAAAAAACAAAACAACCCATGATTTAAAAAAATAAATTTAAGGTTCTGCTTCCTGATTTTTTTTTTTTTGACTGTGCTTGTACTATTTACACCAAATGTATTCTGCTCATAAATAGGAGAGAGTTACTGTAAATAAGTACTGTTTATTTTTTTTGTGAACTGTTTGCTACATTGTTGAAGCTCTACTGTAAAAAAAAATCCCAAACAATAAACCTGTTCCCTGGTTCTAGAATCAGCACTTCCAGATGTTGTCATATATGATGCTTTACTGAAGGAAAATATGATGCTTCAAGAAGGAAATACAAACCAGGGAATCTACACTAGATGACCTGAAGATGATTTCAGCTGATATATCATTCTTTTCCTTTTACAATGGGGCAAGAAACTCACTGATCCTGCCTAAATATTTAGGGAAGTTACAGGCAATAGGGTTCTTCTCTGCCTCAAGTCTATATTTCACTGGATATTTAACCATTTCTATTTTAAAGAACTTTCACAGGTTTACTGCATTTATTTATTAGTAAAAAGTTTACAGTCACTGAGAACTGTTGAAATGTGCCATGGTCCATCTGTCATCAATTAGATTCACTGTTATCTTTCTACATCCAAAATCTGGATGCCCAGAAATCATGAAGTCAGCTGTCTGGTCATGAAATGTTGCAGGAGAGAATACATAAAATTTCTTACACTGAAACTCCTCACTTTTTTTACTAATTAACTAACTGTTCCTAAGGCCAAAGTGGATTTAAAGGAGGTATGTTACTCTAACTGGATGAAAAAAAAAATAGTGTTCCTAATCTAGAGCTATGAATTCCTTCAGGTTCCTAGAGTTAGGTGGAGAGTTAGTAGGAAGGGTGTGCAGCAGGGAAGGCCTTGCTTCAGGGGAAGGGAGCTATGACAGCCAGGTATTCCCTTGTGAACTGGCAATCCTGCACAATTTCTGTGGGATGATCTTTATGTACCATCACAGCAGATCAGGCCAAATTCTGATGTTGCTTGCTTCTATGAAGAGCACATGGGCTTGTGCAGGTGTAATGGGTTGGAAATTACTGAAATTAGACAATAATTCTGCTGGTACTTCAGAAGGAGTAAAATTCACAGTTCTTTGCAGCTGGCTGAGGCAATCACCTACAAAGGGCTAGCAGGAAAATTATCTGTCTGAATAGACACTTTTGCAAATTAAACTGATGGTTAAAACTGGTATTATCTCAAGACCCCTTCTAGTGAACTATTAATCAGGAAAACTAGAGATCCTAAGTTCAGTTTTGCTATGTGACTCTGTCACCGAGTTGCCGTGTACTTTGCCTACTGTTCACTGGAAAGGCACAAGGTGTGACAGCTGTCAGTGGTGTCTACTGTTAAAAAAACCCAGATAAACTGAAAAATCCATGACATCTTGTGTTGGATGTAGGACTTTTATATTGATACTTTCAGGGGGGTGCTGCTTGAAGTGGTGGTGTGGTTTGAAATCAGAAGTATCAGAAGAAAAGTAGTAGGGAAACATCCATACCATGGATGAGTTACAGAGGTTTCTGACTTTGTGGAGAGGGAGTTTGTTGCTGCTGTTCTGCTAGGGGACTGAACATGTTCACACAGACCAGAAGCAGTGGGTACCACTATTTTAACAGTTGCTGCAGAATCAGAGAGCAATTGGGGTAGGCTGGATCCTGAAGTGCAACCCTCCTGCTCAGAACAGGGTCAGCCAGAACAGGTTGCTCAAAGCCGTGTCCAGCTGGGTTTTGATTGTGTTCCAGTGTTCAACTGCCCTTATAGGATAAAAATAGGTTGTTCATATCCTTAAATGAAATTTCTCATATTTGTTATGGACAAATGTTATGTTATTGCACATTACAGGTAAATAAACCCCGTGGTTACAACACTGAAAGTCTGTAACAAGAGTTTTTAACTCTTCCTCCCTCCCCCACCCTCCCAGCCATTGGTCTATTGCAATGATTGCAATCACTACCACCCATGAAGATTTCAAGATAGTATTTTGTTGTGAGAAAGGTGTTACTAAAAGAACTGGACTTGATTCTAATACTGAAAGCCAATATTGACAAGTGCGTACTATTCAAGACTTAGTACTGCTGCAGCCTCTTATGTGGTGAAGGTCAGAAAGAACACAGCAGAGCTGAAGTTTGACTGTTATTAATTTAATTATGTAAGGATAAAATGGCTGTAGTCACCATTAGGAGATGTTTAATGTGATAGATATAAATCACTTCAGCACTGCAATGTCATTGAAATGAATGGAGCAGCTATAGCTTGTAACATTTCCTGTCCCATCAATTGCAGTCAGAGTTGTTTTCAAATTTCAGATTACATTAAATTTGCTTCCAGGGTTTGGATGCTTAAATGCCAGTAGTTTTGGAAGGTGGCTATGGAGGTCTCCATGTATGTTTTCTATGTGGTCCAGCTGCCATATCCTTGCAGCTGCTGCTTTAAAGTTTATTCTAAGAGTTTTGTTTTTTTTCTTTTTCCTTCTGAAGCTGTGTTCTGACAGCACTCCTCTGTCAGTTCACATGGAGAAAACTTGTTGCAAGATCAGCATTTGAATTGGGACCAGTGGTCTGTGCTTATTAAGAAAATCTTAGGGGGTGCAGACAGGTTAATTGAAGTTAGTTGTGTGTGACCAGGTTGGTTTGTCTTTAATCTCCTATGTTTAAATTTCATATGCATGAAGACAATTAATCCTCTTAACTGCTGTAGACTTTGAATGCTTAGTAAATAAGTGGCCTTTTTAATTGATGCTGTGGTGTTTGCCTGTTTAAACCAAAATAAAAGTAAAGAGCTACACTGGGCCTTGAGGGAATCTTCCTCAGTGCGGTGAGAGGTTCTATTATGTAAAAGGCTTAAGAGTCTTCCCAGCTCATTATTTTTATAATACTGTCTGTTTTGCTCTTTTAAGACTATGTTCTTATTTTTTTTTTTAGCATCAACAATTTTGAGACCAGAGAGCACTTCCTAAGTCAAGGCAAATTGAGCAAGATATTTCAGCACCTGGCAATCAAAGATGCACTTCTCATGCACGCAAGTTAACTCTGCTTTCTTTCTCTCTTTTTTTTTTTTTCTAATTTTTTAATTTTTTTTTTTTATTGAAACCCAAAAAATTCCTCCCAAGTGAAGGGCTCGATATTTTTGCAGTGTGGTCTCCCTTCTTCACAGCAAATCTTGAAGTGGTTTACAGAGTGCATATCTAGGGATTAATTGCTGGCCAACTGACCAAATTACTGATATTCTGTACCAATAAATCTGTATAATTGTTTTAATGAGCTGTGAAGAATATATTCGTCATTCTTAATTGAGTTTTGGGTTTTGTTCAGGTAGGATGTTAACACTTATTCCTGAATGCACTTATGTTAACACTTATTCCTAACATGGCTGAATGCCATGTTAGTGACACTTGATAAGCACATCCTTTTGCACAGCACACCAGATTTCAGATCATAGCTGTGTTTCTTAAATCGTTGTTCAGATGCTGTTTTATTGTGGCCTGTGTGATGAACAGATTAGGTGTAATAAGATGGAAGGAAGGATATAACATTTAGAGATAATTTTTCATAGATGAGGTATGGTAGAGAAAGGCATTGTTGTCTCATTTGCAACGAAATCTAAATTCAGATGAGTATCACAATAAATATTTTGCCAGGCTGCAAATGTCCTCAGTATTGTGCCAGTAAAGCTGAGCACAGATGAGAATTGTTAGTGCCTCAGAGAGGCTTTTTCTATAGGTGCCACACTCACTGCCTCAGCCTGATGCTGCATAGCTCTGCTCTGAAGTTCTCAGATCTGATCACACTTACTTATGCATGTAATTGTGTTCATCTGTAACTTGTTATTAAATTCACTCTTATTTAATGCTTTCGGGGAACCAATAATCTATGTTAAGTGTAGTCTTGTATTTTTGAATAGCTTTTCTTTGAGGTTCTTAATTTTTTAACACAACTTTTAAGGTCAGTGGTCCAATTGTGTAAATTATTAAATACTTCTGAATTTTTTATAGCTTTTCCCAGTGATGCAGACTGGATTTTTCTGCCTCTTCATAATTCCTGAATCTGTGCAGTATGGAGAGTGATTCTGTACATTCTCTGATTTCTTTCAGAACATAGTTAATGTGAAATCTAAGTGCTCATTTTACAAATTGTAGTAACATAGAAAATATTTTGCTCCCTCCAAATAGAATTGACCTGTGTCAAGTCTTTATGAGACTAAACAGCAGGTATCATATTAATCTCATTGTTTGGGCTTCCTCTCTAGTGGACCCCAGGTACATCTGTGGATCAGTTCTCAAGGCAATGCCTGGTGCTACCCCAGAACTGAACTGTTGCAGCAGAATTTGACAGTCTGCACTTCTACTGACTCTAAACCTGAAGATTCTGCCCTAGGTCAGACATTGCTTCTTTGAAATTGTGGAGCAACATGATACTTCTCATTTTAGTAGGGTAACAGTACAGGGAAGCATTTCTCAAGGCAGGAACACGTCAAGTTGAAGTCCATTTGAAGAATTATTCCAAAGAATGATGCAGCCATAAGTAGAGAGGTACATTTGTAGGGTACCTCTGTAGAGGTACATTTGTTTTTATCTGTTTGAGATTCCTGACTAGAGATCCTTATGTTCTCTACACGACCTTGACTGTTTTATTTCAACATTGATGTGACTCTACTAAGGCAGCCCTTTGGAATGGGTGCCCTTTCTATTCTCTTGCTCTCTAAGCAAGAATCAACCTATAACAAATAGTTGACAACTCATGAGGAAATCCCTTGTGGTTGGGCAGGCACTTTTATAAAGTATGTGTGTAATATGGGGAATGAAAAGCTGCCAAATGCCTCTAGACTGTGAATTCTATGGACAAGTCATCCCCCCATCTTGATCCTCCTCCTCAAGATTCCCACAGACTGTGAAGAAGTCATACCATGACTGCATCAGTGGTATGGAGTGACACTGAACCAAACTTTTTGGGTTGCCTGCACAATTTACAGGCTATATTACTTTCCTTTTCAAAGTTCTGGAGTGGAAGAGATTAACACCTCTGTGTGCTGGCAGCTTAATTTTTTTCAGATTTATTTATTGGAGAATGCAGTGCTGCTTATCCTTCCTGAACCCCTTCTAGAGGGAGTAAAAGGGCTTACCTGGTAACAGCATATTGCAATGGGCACACAGGATATTAATAATTTGTGGAGCAGATAAACACACTGCCAGTTACTCGCTGTAGCAATGAAACCTGTAAGTCACAATGAGCTAAAATTTTCAACTGGGCTAGTTGATGCTCAAGGGAATTGAGAACTAGCCCTTCTGGTATTTCAGTGTCCACATCCTTCCATGGATTGGAAATGTTTGTCTGTAAAGCAATAACTCTGCTAGATAAGCAATAGCTTTAGAAACATTTATCTGAATTTTGAAGGTTGTTTCACTTTCCCATGAGCACATATCTAAAACAGCTCAAATAATTCTCAGTTGGAGACCACCATTAGAGGGTTTGGTGTCTGCAGCCCCCTTGGTAGGTCAATGTTATTGTGCCCACATCACCTTGCAGGCAGAAAAGTAAAAATGTGGTTCAGTAATTGAAAGCATTTAAATTCAAATGTGAATTCAAATCTTTGCAAAGGGTTTTTTTAGGTCAGCCTTTAGATGCTTGTTGCCCTTAATAAGAATCAGTGCAATATCTTCCTGTCAATGACAGTCACATCAGATACATAACCTGCGGCTGTATAAGAAGCTATAAAGCAAAAATACCATTCACTAGATATTTCAAACCCAAATATTACTCCCTTGCCAGGAAAAAGTTGCCCACACTCTAAATCAAGAACTTTCTTCTCTGACTCTTCTAAATTTAGCAATTTTGGTGTTATAAATATCCCACATGTTGTGTTACACTCTGAGTAGATGAAATGTGACTGGTTTTGTTCTGTAGTCCATTTTAGCTGTCTTTACATCTTGCTTGCTCTTTTCGTCCTCCTCCTCCAAAGAACAAGAAAAAAAAGAAGAAACATATATTCTTAGTTCTGGAGGCATATCTTTTTAGTTCAAGCATTGTTATTGAGGCATTTGGTAAGTGTACCTAAATTTCTTGAGTTTCATTCTTGCTGTAAGGAATAAATTCAAGTAGTTCCTGGATGTACCTCATACTTGAAAAATCACAAGTCTATACAAAATCTGAGTCAAATACATAGAAATTAAGAACAACTTTAAAATATAGAGACTACATACCAAGATAAGTGAGTCTGTATATGAGATGCTGCTTATGCTCTACTTGACAACAGATGTCACAGTCTTCAAAACAGCAATTCAAATATGAACCAGAGCTTTTTAATTTTGCTTGTCTGTTAAAAACGAAGCTTAATTTTATGCTGATGGAATCAGGCAACATGTGATGTTTTCTGTGGCTGCTGGGTCTATGTTCAGACTGAAGTGACCACCCATCCTGTGTCTTGTAATGTCTAGTCTTGTGAAGCATCTCTGCCCTTCAGGCTGAGCTACCTTGTGCTGTTTCTGATCCAACATGAGCTATGAATGTTCAGCATCTCTGGAAATCAGACACAGATTGTCTCAAGTTGGGTGCCCCAAATCTTCAGAAAATGCTGCTAATTAGGCATTTTGCTGGAGGGTGCTCTCTGAAACCACCATGAGATAGGGTTACTGTGATTGAAGTCCCTTCTACTTTGGCATCTGATTTTAAAATGAGTGACAATAAACACAGTGCCTGATCAAAAGACATGCAAAGCATGGGGTCCCCTCCTGCTGCATATTTATATCTTGCAATGTGTTATAAATACATTTAACTCAGTAGAAACCATTATAGTTTATATAAATCAGCTGTTATTGAAGAGCTATCCAGTTCATTAGTGTATGTGCCTTTGCTGCTAGAGGCAGAGGGTTTCTAGAGTGTCAGACCTGTGATGGTCTTGCATCCTTTTTCATTCAAAGCATCAGCAGTTAATTGCTGAAAACTGCAATAGCTTTTGCAAATAAAAGATCCAAATCTTTGTCTTTTAAAAAATACCTTTAAATCAGTTACAGCACAAACAAATATTAGACGTTTGACCTGTGAAAAACATATCTGTCTTTCAGAAAAAGATGGTCCCTCCTTTTAATGCCTTTTTGGAATATTTTGTGTCAAGGCTGAAGAAGGAAGCTTTGTCTTTGTGACTTTATCTAAATTAGCATATGTCAGGTGAAAGTAAGGCTCAGTGATTCAGATGTGGTTTTATGTCACAGATAAATATTATTGCATAATGAAAGGAGGACCATGAACCTTACTTGCCCTCCCTGATGTTAGTACCACTGCCATGATGTGGAACAGAAGTTATCTATGGACTCAGTAAAATATTTATATATGACACAATTTTATTTGAGCTGTGTCAGAAGCAGCATTGTGCTGCTGGAACTGGCTATGCATTTTAATTCTCTTGCATTCCTGGATATCTGCAAGAACAAAATTGGTAAAGCCAAGAAATAAGTAAACCAAATGAGAGATATAAAAGACAATTTATCATCTACTATACAGAAATGTGTTACTGTCCAGTTGAAGCAGTGACAAAATGTCTCTAACATTTGCAAGCTTCCTGAAAGAATAAAAAAAAAAATAATGAATACGTAATTTTTCAAATATAGAAATATCCCTTTTGTTTTGAATGTGTTAGCTTCTCCTGGGTCTAGCTGTTTATTTGCCCAAGACACACCAATACTTTTTTTCTTTTTGTGAAGTTAAATGTTAAGCATGGGAAAATACCTGTCAAAATAGAGAAGTTACTTCTTTGCAGGGATGGTGGTAAGGGGAGAGAAGGCTCTTTCTCACCATCTGTTTTCCCTACGAGGTGGCCCATGTGGAAAATTGCATGTATAACTGTAAAGTCAGTTGCTAATGAGCCACTGGGGGTGGTCTTGGAGTAGCATTAGTAAGTCTTCTCAGTCCCCTGCTCATTGTGCTCTAGGGATATTAATATTTGCAATATTCCACAAGTTGGTGAAATGTTATGCAAGTATTATCCGCTGATTATATATCAGCAATAGAACCTAGAAGCAAAATAATTTTCTTACAGATCACTGCTGGAACTTGGTGCAACTCTTAGGGAAACAAATCTGCCTGTCCTGTACTCATAGATGCATCAAGAGAATCCTTCTCTTTCCTCACCGTATCTGCAGTGTGACACCCATGTGCAGCCTCCTGCGCCTCTGCAGGAGCTGCTCTGGCAGCCAGAGCACTGTGAGAAGCAGCATCCACTGAGCAAAGCCTCAAACGTAGATTTAACTTCAAGGCCCTGCAGTCTTTGTTTCTGGTGAGACTGTTGTCCTGTTTAAAGCAGAATACAGATCTAAGCACCTTGCTGAAGCAAGGTGTAGTCGTAGGCAATCTAAAAATCCATCTTTAACAAAGCTGTCATCAAGTGGTTTGCATCTCCACAGAAGCACAGAGCCAGAGGGCAGCTGCTACCTTTGTGCTTTGTTATCAGGAGTTGTGTGCTGGCTCTGGAGGTAGCAAAATCCACTAAACCAGAGAATTTTTAGACATACATAATTATCAGGTTCCAATGAGTCCTGATTTGGACACCTGGCTCTCTTTCTAACTGGAGAAATCACATGTTGATAATAGCTGCTCATTTTATAGAAGAGAAGCGAAGCCTGGAGGAGAAAAAAACAATTCCTAGCGGTAATGTTTACCAAAATGTGGTTAAATGTGGCCATGAGTTTGATGGTCACAGACAATGTGAAGGATATTATTTGTGGGGAAATGTGAGCAGCTCAAATTTTTTGTTGGCTTACTGGCTCAGATAAATTAGATTAGTCCAATGGAATAGACAGATTAGTGCAGTTCAAAGTATTTATGGAAGTGTTTACTCCATACTTGTTTTATTTCACTCACTAGATGATAACCAGATTGACCTAAACTATTGACCTAAACCCCTCTCTCTCTCTCTCTATATATATATATATATATTACAAGTCTCAACTTGTTTATTTAATGTTCCCACTGCACTTTTCTTAATTTCATGTACGCTGTAATCTCAAAAGATTAATGGACTCTTTGTTGGATATAGCAAAGAGAATAGCTTTGTTCAGAACTGTCATAACACACGCTGCATAGAATATTTTCACGTGTTAGGCAGCTGCCTAGTGGATTAAATTCTGTAGCAGAGCCTTGATCAGATGTTTTTGGTGTCAAACTGAAAGGCTGGTGGCATCACTGCTCACTAAATAAGTAAATCCTGATGTGTTTAATGCAACCCTGAAATAACAGTTTGGGATGGTGGTAATTTAAATGTAGGTAGGATTGGGAAACGGACCCTGGGCAGGAGCAAGTTTTGATAGCAAAGACTGTGCTAGGGAGCAGTGTGCTTTGTTTATATATTCTCTTTTTGTTACAGATTGCTCAGCCTCACCAGATGAAAGGAGGCTGTGTTTTTTCTGTTTTAAACATAGTGATACTATATGAAGAAATGTCTTACCCACACACTGTTTTAATGAATCTGTAATTTTAGGCTTGTCTATTTGGAGAGAAGGGATTTTCCAATGTTTCCTGAGGAGACTTTCTGAAAAGCAATAACTATAATATTAAAAACCTCTAAGTCACCCTTTTTTCCTCATAGGAAATAATACATCTTTCCTTGCATCTCTAGCAGTATTTAATTATATCCAAATTCTTACAGAATGGCAAGTGGCAGGTTGTCTTTGTCATAGAAGATTTGAATTTTTAGATGTGAAATGCACGTTTTCTGGGTCCTGGATTATCTGGGCTTTGTCTGTGTATTGGAGCTCTGACAAAATTTTCCACTTACCTTTGTACTGTAGAAGACACTGAAAGTAATGCTGCTTACAAATGCGAACTTGACAGTGTGTCTAATGTTTGCTGTGTGCTCTTGACCAGCATACCTCAGGATACCTGATTTTATTGCCTGACACTGGACAACCCCAGTCCCCTACAGGGTAAGTGTGCTGGCTGGAAAGTGGTGATAGAATGCAGGTTTATTTATAGAAAGCTTCCTTATTCTTTCAGTGCGGTTTTTTTTTTTCTGCCTTGTTAACTGCATGCAGAACCTTTTTTTTAAGATGGAAAGGTGCTTGCACCTTGGTCTGGGGTTCTTTTCGGACATTCCACGGTTAATCGTTTTTTTTAGCAAATAGCCGTCAAAGACCAGAGCATTCTTTGGTAGGAGGGTTAGGGAGCTTATTGCCATAGGAGAAAGCCGTCAGCAACTTTGGTTCCTAATTCTGACCTTTGTAGGTACTGTCTCAGCATGGCACTGAAAAAATTGCAAGTCACCCCCTCTTTGGAGAGGTAACGGTCTAGATGTGACAATCTGTGTAATCGCCCCCAGCAAGCCCTTCTGAGCGGGGCTGGAGCTCCAGCCCCTGCCCTCTGTGCTGCGCCAGTCCTGGTGGCTCAGAAGTTGTGCTGGAGCTCACTGTGCCACTGGGGACACCCCGTGCTGCCGGGGCAAGGCAGACCGGGCCACTCTGCAGGAGCAAAGCCACGCGTGTTAGCTCCCTGCTGCCTTGGCTTGTGCTCGAGGTGCGCGCATTGGACACGCATCAGGGACTCAGCATCTGCTTCGAGCTTCTGCCCCTCACCTTGCGCTGAGGGCAGGGCGGAGCAGAGCTGCCGTCCCCGGCTCACTGTGCCCTGCCAGCTCCTCGCTGGAGCACCCTGCAGCGCTGCTGCCAGCGAGCGGCCCCCTCTTCCCTTCCCAAATGGCGAATTCAGCAGGAGAAGGCGCAGTTCCCGGCCGGAGCGCGGCTGCTCCCGGGGCGTTCCCCGGCGCGGGGCAGCGGCGGCGGGGGCCGGCAGGTGGCGCCAGGGGCCGCGCGTCCGCCGGTGCCGGTGCGGGCCCTTCCCGGTCCCGGCTCGCGGCGTGTTCTGCCTGCGGTGCCCGAGCAGCTCCGGGACGGCGGTGCCCCTACAGCGGTCGGCCACTCTCGGCTGGGCCGGCACTGCCTCGCTGCCCCGCACACACCGGGGACAGGGGCTGCGGGCGCTTTTTAGTCAGAATTGGGGGAAAAAGAGAAAAAAAAAAAAAAAAAAAAAAAAGGGGGGGGGAAAGGGAGGGTAAGGTTTTTCTNAAGGTATGGGGGGAAAAAAATCACCACCCTATTAAAGCACTTCTTTTTGTGAATGCCTGCAAAGATTGAAGCTGACTGAAACTCTAATCGTTATACTGCAAGAATATTTTTGATGGATTTTCACCAGCTCCAGAATTCCTGTCAGCATCACTATGAGGCTTTTTAAAGTTCTTTCCTTTAATGGGACCCGGGACCCAGGACCCGTGAAAACAGTCAGGTCAGTTTAGTACCTGAGTCTTCCCGAGTAATTAGCAGGTAGAATTACCTGGTAGCAGTCAGTGTTTTCTTCTGTAATCTGTCCACAGAAGCTGCAGCAGAGTAATTGCTGTCTCTGGCGGCCCTGCAAATATGTCTAATTTAATGTGTCAATAGGGATTTTTCTCTCAGTTTTTTTCGTCCCCAATGCCAGGCTGTGAATTTTCCTCTCAGAAAGCCAGACTCGAAGTGCGATGGATATATTGAACATGTGGATTTAAAGGCAAATGTTTTTCCCAGCAACTGTAAATGTGTAAAAGCATTCAGAGCTCATTCTCCTCTCTGCATGACTTTTCAACAGGTTAAATAAATGTATGTAGCAGACATACTCAACTACGTGTTCCACAATTACTGGAGCACATAAATGCTAAACTGACCGTGGTGTCTCCTTGCCAGCAGTGCAGTGTTTCAGTCCTCCTGTCTTCGGGGATGTTCTGGTATTCTCTGATGCTGAGTCAATGATACCAACTACTGGTGAGACACATGTAGCTTTTTAGTCTTCCCTTGGTGAACATTTGCCAGTAGTGAAGGAACAGATGGGCTCAGATCTGCTCCGAGTTCAGATGTGGAGTGAGGGTATTTACAGGGTACTCCACAGGCGGGTTTTGCACCAGCAGGTTCTGTGTCAGGGCTGCCTCCCTGGGTGTTTGTGCAGCTGTGTGCGGGAGCAGTACAGTGAGGGCTGTAGTTATCTTAACTGCTCCATTTGCCTAAATACCATCCTCTTTTGTGTCACATTGCAGGGGCTCTGAGCTTTTGTTCTGTATTGAAAAGTCCCAGGGTCTTATTCTGCATGATGGAAAGTGTCACAATTCAGTTGAGACGGACAGGGCTCGTATCACCACCAGCCTTTTATTTGCAAACTCATTTTCTTTTACAGGCCTTTTTCTCATGCAACTCTGACTCCTTCTCTCACAGATCTTTCTCTGATAATTGACTCCTCCTCTTATTGGCAGCTTCACACTGTACTGATTCCTTTTCTAATGGGCAGTTCCACATAGTTCCGACTCCTTCTTGCACTCTGCATGACTGGCTAACCCCAACCTGTCCCTTTCCCAGCTGCCTAACCCTGACTGTCCCTCACGCATCTTCTTACCTTATCTGTTCCTTACCTCCTCACAGCACAGCCAGCACACTCCCGCTCCTACTCCAGCAGACTCTCAGTCTTTGACTGCAAGAGCCTGTGATGGGTGGCCAGCTAACACACACTAAATTGGTTGTCTGGGCACAGATGTTTCCACTCCTTGGTAATCAGTACAGCTGCAAGGTATTGGGGAAGATTCCCTCCTGCGCTATCCTTTCTCCATACATATTCTAATGATAAAAAGGGTTATTCCCAAAAGAGAGATCAATGTGTTATATATTCTCAACAGATTTATAAGTAGGCCTTTGAGTCCAGTCCCATCATGGTGCAAGTCACTGATGTTAGCTCTTTAGTTTTCAGTGAAGACCCTAGCATTTCAGTAGTAAAGGAAAAATAAAAATAAATTTATTTTGGACAAACCCACTGGGTATGTTTCCGAACAGTTCTGGATACATAACACACAATGTTATTAGATATTAAAGGAGAGAATCCCTGAGAATTTGAGCCATATTGTGTCAGGTATTCCAAGCATACAGAGTAAAACTATCCTTCCTGAGAGCATGAGCAAGACCTGATCCTTGGGTGATCTAACTGGCACTGCTAAACTGAAGGCAGGAGACCTGTATTACATTAGCCACTCGATAGTATGGTTCTCTCTTTGTGTTAGAAAAATTCCCTTTTGAAAGAGTAATTAGTGTAGGTCTGAAATGCTAGAGGATTGTGGTGTGCTACTCAAGGTCTTGTTGCTTTCCTTTTCTTAATTTGAATTTCCCAACTTTAAAATTGACCCTTTGAAATTTAAAATACTGGTTCCAGTGGCTAGCACTCATGTATGTAAATGCTGCAATTATGGTGTAAATGGATATCAGGATTAAATAACTGTGGCAGGATCTATAGTGAACATGAGCAGGACAACTTTATTAATGAATTAAGACTGTAATTTCATACAAAACAAAACTAGATCCTATATCAATTGAAAGATTCAACTGCTTGCTTTGCTTAAACCAAAATTGCTTGTTGTAAATTGTGACATTTTTAATATTAAAAAAAAAGTATTTTGAGGCCTTAAATCTATGCAATATAGTAATGCTTGAATGTAGGCCTTTTCAGAAAGAAGACCTAGAAATTTTACTGGGAACTCACTTGAAACTGCCTTTCTGTTCAGCAGAATAAAAACTAAAGTCACTCTCTGATTTAAATGGCAGTCAGAAAATCCAAGGTAATCCCTGTAACTTTTCATATAAATTTGATAACAAAAGAAAGGTGTGCTACTGGTATCTCTATAACATAAGTAAGCTTCCTGTATAACTCAAACCATGATGGAGATTTTGACATGCTTTCTGGCAACCTGACAGATGTGTCATAGTGTCTAATCCCCAAAAGCCCCAAAGCTCTTTGAAAATAGGTGTTTCTGAAAGACTGGATTGGAAAACATGCTGCTTTTTCATTAAGCTTTTTTTCTCAGTGCCTGCGTTTCTTCCAATGTCATCTTGTTGCCAGGCTGATTTTAAAGATCTATACTAACCAGGCTGGTAACTCTACTTTGTTAGCAAAGAGGTAAAATATCTATAATTACATTAATTTAAACTTTATTTTTATATAAATTATGTAAAAGCATTTTTATTTCTTGCAGTATGAAAATACTGAGTTTGAAATTTATGACTTTTTTTAATGCCACGTTTTCCTGTTTTGTGGAGATGTACCTCTGGTGTGTCCCAGCCTTAGTATTTTGGCAAATAAGACCAAAAAAGTCAACATTAATATGGATTTGTGAAAAGTTCAGAAAGTATTCTGGAACAATATATGAAATGCCAGTTGTTGGGAGGAAAATAAACTATGTGCTTAAAAGTGTGCTTGACAAAACAACCCCTCAATCTAAATGCAGACAGCATCTCTAGGTGGGGATTTGCCAGCAAATCTCTAGGCCAGACTCTTGGGAGACTGAAAGGAGGTTTCATGCAACACCACCATGTTCTATAGATTGTACTTAGTGGCGTCTCCATTATTTGGATGACATCTACCGTTGGTAAAAAGAGGAAATTGGGCCAGTTTGCATTCTGTTACAGAGCAGCTTCCTGAATGACAGAATAATTTCCAATAAAGGTACCCTGGATTACTCCCTGCTGCGAACTAATAGGGTGCTAATTAGCATATTTCATTTATTTACTTAACTGGGATAAAAACAGTTGGGCACAGGTCCCATTTCAAATGGTTTCCCAGGGAAGCTGCAAACTGCTGTAAGTGTAACGGTACTGCATTAAAAAGGTGTAAGCTCACATAAGCATAATGTGCAAATTGAACAGAAACTGGCATGGCTGTCCAATCTCCTCATACACAGTTTAGAACATTAAATAAAGCTGTATTTCTGTTTCCTTCAAATCTTTGAGTGGGCCAAATGAAATTAGAGCAGTATTTTTCCAGTCTTTGCAGGTCTGCTGGTGGCAGTGCTGAACAAGTGCTGTGCTGTGGACAGCATCATGCTTTGCTTTCTTCTCTCCCTTGTGCTCACTCTTGCCTTAATATCTCTTGACTATTAAAAGTACTGATGCCTTTTGCATGTACAGGGCTACCCAAGAAATGTGGATTGGAAATTGTCCTGCAACTTTTTTCCAACTTCCTCCCATGTATTTTGATGTTAGGGGTCACCTGCCCAGCCCACTGTGCCATTCTCAAAGATGTTTCTAGTTACACACATGTTGAAAGTGCCCATTTATTTATGCTTCATTCCCCCAGATTTCCCATGCTCCCAGTTTCCTGCATCTTCCATAATTTATAAAATTTCAAGTACCTAAATTAGTAGCTCATCTTGAATATATACACTGAGTTTGTAGAGGGTGAGGCAGGAAGGAAAACTCTCCTTTGCTGAGCCAAGGTCTTTTTCCAAACTGTTTGACGTTTAAAAGAACATTTTTGCATTTTTATATCTTAAGTAAGAGTTTTACTTAGGATGTAATTCCTTATCCATTTTGATTCACATTCTGCTTAGTTATGAAAATCTGGATTTGTCCTGAGGCACTGTAATATCTGTCTGCATCTGGGAGGCAAGTTCATTAAATGAAATGGAGAGATTTTGTGATCAAGAGACCTGGGGTCTGCTTCTTCCCTTTTTGCATCTTATTGTGTGACATTGAATAAGCTGCCTTACCATTCTTCAGTTTCCTTATTCATAAACTGGAGAGAATAATGCTTTATTGCTCTTCTTAAAGTGCTTTAGAATTCTCCAATAGAGGAGGCTGTTTTTGGCAAATATGTGTTCGCCCTCAGGCTGCAGCCCCATCCCGCTACTGGCTCACCATTTCAGCCTATGTTGACCTGTTACTTCAGTATTTGTGTCAAGATCTGCTTTTTATAATACATCATTTCCAAATTCAGCTGGTGCTAGGGTTGTCAGTTGTGTTCAATTGTTCTGGTTTGTACGATCTGCCTTCCCTCCTCTCCAGCTGGCTGAGAGGCTTCTCTTACTCTTTTCTGTGGGAGAATTTTGCACTTGTTTTTCTGTGACTCAAAGAGCCCCTGAGCTTGTAAAATATATTTCAGGCATCCAAGGGTAATAATATATAAACCAGTTAGAGATTGGAGCATCATAGGAGCCAGCATCTTATTTCAGCCTAGTAAGACCTGTTCCTCAAGAGGTGTGTTTTGTGTGTAGTTCTTGTTAAAGTTATCATATGTTCCATTAAAGTATCCTTTCAATCTTTCAGTATCTGTCCTCTCCTTGGAGGAGGTACTATTCATCTCTTTCGATGCCCTGATACAACCTTCAGAAACAAATATGATTCCATTATGGGGTTCTATGAACAGACCTAATTGCCATGAGTTACACTCTGAAATTAATTTAAGCATGAAATGAAAAATTATTTGTTTTGTTTCTCCCAGACCCACCTGAACATTGTGAAAAAGCTAATGGAGGCACTTGTTGAGGACTAGTCCCACAGTTTGAGCACATTAACTAGCATTTCATTGCTATTCTATACTGTTAAAAAACCAGGAAAAAATAAAACCAAAAATAAAGAAAAAATTCTGCAAGGCTTTTGAATTCATGACCACAGGACCAGAAATGTAGATGTTGATCTGTGTGCAGAAGAAACTACTGGTCATGTTTCTAGGGCCATTTGAATTCCATCAGGGGCCAAAAATCTGGATGGTGGTTCTGTGTAATTTTAGTGTGCACAATGTTGGACAGCTCATCATTGGTGAGTGAACCAATTTTCCAGTAATCTTTGTCACAGCAGGCAAGATAGAAATTGGTCTGTAATTTGTAATCATTACTACTTTGCTTGAGATTAATCCTGGATCACCCACAGTGAAAAAAGATGCCTTCCACCCTCGGGAAGGACCATTCCCTATTCAGAGGGTCACTGAGGCTTGCTGTTCACAAAGCACACTTTGTCTTGACCATCCTTCTTTTTTATGTCAGATGAACTTTTATCTATGTTCTGTTTTTCTCAACAAGACTGAATACTCCAGACTTTTTACATAAAGCAATTTTCTCAATTCTTAACACTGTGAAAGAGATTGGAGGGTGAGGGGTTAGCTTTGGAGTTTTCCTATTGATATATTTTTCAGAAGAGACAAAAACTGCTGCTATAATGCATGCAAGTAGGTGTGGGCAGTGAATAGAAATAACCTTTATTAGTACAGAAAGGCTCTATTTACTAGCAGGTAGTTAATATGAGGAATTTGGGCGGAAAGATACTGTAATTCTGAAGATATGAGCTGGCTTCTGAAAGAAAAGCATTGACAAAGCATTCTAGCACGGCACTCTATGTAGTGAAACCTGTGTATTGGAAGCCGCTGATATTAAAAACAACTTCTTAGCTAACCTCCTAAAGGTAGTGCCAAGGTTTCTAATACAATGTTGTGAGTATTTCTTTTGTTTTGTTTGGTTTTTTGTTTTGTTTGGTTTTTTGTTTTGTTTTGTCCCCCCCGCCCCCGCAGTTAAAAGCCTCTTTCATTTGGTCATTGATTTCCTTCCTTACCTCTCCATGCCATCTGTCTTCACAGAAAAAAAGGAGTCCTGGCCTAGTGTTCAGTATTGTGATATAAAATGCTCTTCTTTTGGCATCAGATTGTTTGCTTTAATATTGAAGGGCTTCAAAATAAAGAGATTATAGAAAAAGGAAAAAAAAGGAAAAGAAAATGACAGATATGTGAATCAGTTGCAGGGATAACTGTGGTCATAGTAGTCATCAGATACTGCATTGTTGCATTTCCAGTAGGAAAGATAAGTATTAAAACTATTGTATATTGTTGATCAGCCCTATTCAAGAATGCTAAATTCAGTGTAGGATAGGAGAGAGAATTCTGGAGTGCTAAGGATAGTGGAGAGCCAATTTTATGACAAAAGTAAGAAGTTACGGAACTTGAAGGGCAGTGTTGAAATACCAGCAGATATGAATGGTCTGCATTTAAACTGGAAATGAATAGGTTGTTCCCATCATGTGCCATTGTTGGTATGTGCACATATTTGTATGGTGTTACAGCAATCACTAAATAATCTAGGAGGTCCTTGCCCCTATATTTCCTATACTGAGGTGTTCCTAAAGAACTGTGTTCATGTCACTTTCTTAGATTGGATGAAATGTCAGAATAATGGGTTGAGATCTCCGTCTTCAATGAGTGAGTATGAGAATTGAAACATTACATTACATATGTAATTTAAAACAAGCTTTAGTATTAGGAATATTTGAATAGCTGGTTTTGGTTAACTTTTGTCTTGATCTATAAACATCAGAGTTAGCGAGCCTACTATAAAGAGAGCTGCATGAAATTCTGGAAAAAAAAATCTTATGTAAATTACTGTCTTCACTTAATCACTACTTCTTTTATTTAATTGAGAAGTTAGAAGCATCTATCTTGTACTTCAAATTTAATATAATTCCAAGTAAGTGATACTGGTAAATTTGAATTTTTCTAATATACCCTTTTAACCCATTATTGTTCAATTAAAAATTGTTGAAGTGTGGCTTGGTTTTAAATTTACATTGTCTTTTGTGTTTGACATGGGATGACTGAACTGAGCTCCACACAGAATTGGGGGAAAATGTGCACCTTTCTCACCTGTGTTAGAGAGGTTCTTTTTCTAACTGGGGTGTCTCTGGCTTGGAGACCTTCCAAGATGACCATCATTTATCATTTGTGGTATGGTGTTCTGTTATGGATTTCTCACAGTCCTTCCTGATAGATTTGTTTATTTAATTATGCACCAAGATGAGAGGTAAAAATGTCTTGGATATTTAGGAAGAGGGTCTGTGGCTCTGACAAGAGCTGGACATTGTCCTTGTCTGTGTTCTGCTCCCGTCTCTGAGTGAAGGGATGTCCCTCCAGAAGGACAGGGCAGGAGCATGCTGAGGGAAGGAATGCTGTGGGTGTTTGGAGCATGGATTGAATGTGTAAGTACCCCCTGTCTCTCTGCTTTTTCTCTATTCTCCAGGAACACAGCACATACTGAGCAGAAGTAAAAGGATATTGAGCAAAGAGTGTCTGTTTCTTTCTCATTTCTTCAAATGTTTCTTAAATATAATGATTTTGAATGTCTGTCCTTTTCTCCCACTCTGTCTGCACATCCTGATTCAGGGATCTGTAGCTGGGAGGAACTGAGTAGTTCCTCCTGGCTCTAGGTAATTTATAATGTGAATATTTATCTAGAAAAACTGAGAAAGGGGGCATATTGTGGCAGCAGAGTGCTCAGAGGAGATAACTGGACATTTACAAAAATGAAGTTTGTTTCTGCTTCTGTGCACACAAGAGATGTTCTCAGGTATATGCTTAATTAATTTTTGCTGTTGTCTTATTTTCTATGTTCCTTTGTTGCCTGATCAATTGTTTTGTTATTTGAACTTCTTCTGAAACTGATATGTGCATAAGCTGTAGTAACAATAGCTGAATATTGGAGATTTTGCATCTGGGACTCATTCTACTGTGAACTGAATATATTATTTTCTTAGACTCCTTAACTTTTATAAAAGCATTGATAAATATATCCATATATAATATATTAAATGAATAAACCCCACATCTGGTTAAAGAATGTTTGACAAAAAAAATCCCGTGGCTAATTTTTTTCATTTCAAAATTCAGTAATTGCAAGGAATTAGGGGTGGATACTTTTCTGCAGGCATCCCTATAAAAATCAAAACAGGAATACCAGCTGATCTACTCCGTAGCAACTTAATTCCTTTAAATTTTAATAGAGAAAGAACAATCAAAGAAAAATGGTTAAGATATAAATCTTCCAAAGTGAAGTTCTGAGTTGGAAAAAATATTCTCAATCTGTATAGATTTACATTTTGCATTGCTCACAGGGCTGATTCCTTTATCCATCAGATGAGCCCTGTGTTACCTTTTGTGGACTCAAGAAGAAGCTGCGTGACCTACAGGGGAGCCAGGAATCCCTTCCCTGCCACTGAGCTGGAGCAGATCTGGGTTGTTCTGCGTTCCCTTCCTTGCTTTCTTCGAATTCCTCATTGAGGTGTTCAGAGGAGGTGATCTGGAGAGGACCTCTCCCAGTGCAGTCCAGTTCTTTACTAAGACTCCTAAACAAACTGAACTAGTTTGTTTTGCTTGTGAATATTATTAACTTAGAATACTTCTAAAAAGAAATGTCATGGCAGTATTGACAGCAGGTGAATTGTGCAGTGTGTGCTACTTGTAAGCAGTTCATAACAGTTCTCATTCAGCTTTGTGGATACCAGCCTTTACTTTCACAATATTACTTGGAGAGCTAAATGCTTGCTTTCTTATTTCAGAATGAGGTTTGTATTTTTCCTTAGTGCGATGAATGACCATTACTTATAAAATGCTAGCAGCTGACATTGTCATGACTTTAATATGCAGAGAGTATTTTATAACTTATTCTTTCTATTAATGCATTTTCATCAATTGTATACAAGCATGTATAGTGATAGTTATTTTTTATACTCTATCAGAAGTCTTCATGCATCTGTCCTTTTGTAAATATATGAAGCTGTAGACAGAAAAGCAAAGCCACAAAGAGAATTGTTAAATCAGACTTGATGTGCTTTGCCAAACGAAGGAAAAGTTCAAACTGCATTGTAGATATAGTGCAAATGAACTTCTGTGCAGCTATAGACACTGATCCGTGGTCTAATAAAGACCATTCTAATTCTATTCTCTCTTCAAGGCTTTACAGCCCTGTCTGTCTGTCTGGGAATTCTTACCAGTATTGTAGCAGATGGGGTGAGAACCTGAATCACCCTGGGAAGTTGGTCAGGGTCTGAATGGGGCCCAAAACCACCACAAACCACAGGCCACTTCAGATATATTACCAAAATAATTTACTGCATTAAAGAATTCTTTTAAATAAAAACTCAAATGTTCTTCTTTATTTGAACTCTTCTTTTGAAAATCATCAAAAAATTAAGTCAGTTACAATATGTTTGAAAGTGCTGGAGGAGAAAGAAAAAAAGACAGTGTTCACAAAGACTAATTGAAGCACAGAGATAGGTATCTTTCTGTATGTTCCATTTATTATTTTTCACCACTTGTTTTATTAACATGCATCTAGAGTTACATGTTGCTTTAATCTCCTTGATTAAGACTTGCTGAAAGGATCTGTCTTTATTTATTGTCTGAGTGCCTCAGGTCCCACTTTTTGTTTTACATTAGCCTTGCCAACTACTCTGACTTGAAAGGGGAATACTGTAGTTTACTGTAGTAAAGTTTAGCATAACTGAGTTTATTTAAAAAATTCAAACAACAAACCAGAAAACTAAATCAATTATGTGATTGCATGGTTAAGGCAGAAGACCCCACTTTCCTACAACTGATATACAGACAATTCTTTTGAACAGGTTTCCAGAGCTGTTTTCTGTTCTGTTGTCTTAACTAAGTGTACTATGACCTTTTTTTTTTTTTTTGCTGATGAAATACTCATATTTTTTCTTCTTTAGTAAATATGTATCTTCAAAGCTAAGGTAAATTCTTTTTAGCCAGAAAGGGTTAAGTCAGCTCTCCAGTGCTTTGCTGCTGAGCAAGTCTACTATTTAAGTAGTTCTTTGAGGCAACTTCCTAGAAATAAATTCACTGAAGTGTACTATGATTTCAGCTCAAGAGGGAAAAATATGTTTTTAATGTCGGATTTTTTTTGTCCGTGTTAGTTCAGGAAGATACTTAATGGGAGAATGAAATAAAGGTTCATTGTAAAGGTACCTAACTCATTGTTACCACATGCAGGCTGTACGTTTCTGCCACTCTGTTGTGTTTGATATTATAAACTGATGTCGATTTTTTTATCCTAAAATGGTTTTTATGTTCAGGAATATATACAGAATGATATAATTTAAGGAATATTTCTAACATATGGTAGAAGTATTTGTATGCATGAAAATACCACCCTGGCTCCCAAAACTAGACATAGATACCTTATTTTGATTTTTCTTTGTTTCTGTGGAGTGTATTGGAGAGAGGTTCAAGTTATGAAAGACTCTAGTTATAATGCCTATTGGTCAGGGAACGTGGGATCTGCTTGGAGAATTGGCAGCCAAAAATGCCATTTACATATTCTGTTCTCTTAATGCTTCAGGTTAGTAAGAACTGCTGTAAGAAAATATTTTAGGATATAGATATTGAGAACAGTTGGATTACTTTTGACAACAGTGCAAGGAATCCATTCAAAGCTGATTTCCTTCTTTTGTTCACTGAGGACCTGCAGAATCTAAGATAAAAATGGCAGTTGTCCTGAGGGCACCCTGAGGCATGTCATTAAAATTGGAATTTGATCCTCTTTTCATGGTTACTTGGGACAATCAACCACAGCAAACCTGAAAACTCATCAATTTTCAAAAATATGACATGCCCTTGACTTTGTCAGTTTGGATTCTGTGTGCAAGATTTGAGTATTTCAGAATCCCTTTAGATGTCACTCTGTCTTCAAGAATACAAACATTGTGGCTGGTACTATACAAAAGATACAATACTTCTAAACATTTCTGAGCACTTACCTTACTTATGGCAAGGGAAAAGCTAAATTATAGTCATCAAAATGAAATGTTTTTTTAATTGAGACTTAAAACTACTAATTGTAGGAAATAGAATTGTATAGAGTCCAGTTTTTAACTATTAAAATGTTTTAAAGTGAAAAATTTGATTGTCTGATCTGGTATGGATCTTTCTAAAACTGAATGAAACTACCCATTCTACCTGGCTGTGTATTTCTATCTGATATCTGCAATTTTCAAAAATACCTGGAAAATGGATGCAAAACAACATTTTTCTGTTTATCCCTCTGTACCTGGTCTCTAACTGCTTTCAAGCCCTTGCCTTCCCTGCTTCCAGGCTGTCAGGTTTTTAAAATTTACACACATTTTCATATGTGTTATTTTTTGTCAATAGCAAAATAATCACTTTTCTGTTCCTGCAACTGGGCTGCCAGAAAATTACATTTTGCCTCTGTGGCAGAGAACCCACGAGCTGGCCACTTTGCCATCCCTGCAGCTTGCCATCAGGAGCTCACTGATGCTTGATGTGCTGGGAGCCATATGGCCACTTCTCACTGCTCTTCTCTTGCCGCTCCCCTGAAAGTTGCAAATGGAGAAGAAGCAACTGCTGACACCAAGGACAAACAGGGATTTTGTCCATGAGAGGAACAGTGATGGTGACAGACCTTTGACTGTACCTCACATTCCCCTCAAAACATTTTCCTCGCAGCTACCTCTTGCCCTTAGATTTTCTGTAATATGTATATGTTTCTCCCTCTTCTTCTTTTTTTTTTATTTAATATGCAGATTATTTTTAACTAAAAATCCATTCATTTGATAATTGGCATAAAAGTGTTACACATGGAGCCACACAAAACTTGGCAGCAGGAGGAGGTTTCTGTGCCCATTCCCCACCAGGCACATGGGTTAAGGTGTTTACTGATGCCTTTTGTGTGGGAAGGAGTAGACTTGCCTGTTCATGTGGAAATTCCTAATTACTTTCTTTGTTTTGGCGTTTATTTATGGGTTACAACAAAACGTAATTGCAAGTAACACTTTTATGAGCACCTGTAGTGTTGCTATTACAAATAGAACTACTGAAGTATAGTTATTGTAAAAGTACATTCAGTTGAAGTTCTCAATTTTTTTTCCCATGCGTGTTGTGCTCTTGGTCTTCCACTTTATTTTTCAGGAGAATTTGTTCAGTCTTCAGTCCAGACATACAACACATGTTGCCTCACTTTTCTCATCTGTTGTTCAACACTGAAATGGTTAATTATGTGCTAGAGGCAAGTTAGTACCTGGAAACCTGTTACTTGTCCTTTACTGCCACTCTTATGGTTGAAATTAATTGCTGGGTTTTTGGAGAATTCTCTGCTTTATGAAGTTATCTGCAAAAAGGTGTTGCACTGTAAGATAGAATAAAGTAAAATTTTGCCTGTGGCATCTGAGGAAGTTACATGTCTGTGTGCTCTGCAACACTCACAAAGAGATCTTTCGAAATGCTGAGATGTTCACTTAGCTGGTGTGACTGTTGAGGGGTGTCAGGTGGATAAATGAGGGAAGGAACCCTGACCTAAGGTTTCAAGAGGTCATGGATGTTGGCATTTAGGACACTTCTGCTGTCTGCCTGTTTCATGTACTGACTTTTCTTTTGTGACAGTTGACAAATTATCCTATTTCTTTGAGCCTTGGTATCCTTCTCTGCAAACTGAAAGTGTTTCTGCATTTCAAAAAAGACATTTCAGTGGCAGAATGCTGTAGGAAGGAAGACTTGTGCAGGCACTGTAAAGCTCCTCATATCAGTTATGGTGATGATTTAGCAATACATATTACATTTGTGCTAAAGCCACATAAGAATATTGCACTTCAAGTAACAGATGAATAGCTGTGCTTATTGAAAAAATAAAGAAGAGCAAAATGAGCCTGCTCAAGAGAGCAGGTAGTTCTCTGATTTAGGACTGTCCAGATCTCTGCCTTCACTGTACACTGCTCTGGGAAGGCTTTGCAAACCTGGCTTCTTCCTGGTCTGTTCTGCACACCTGAGCTGCAGAGTTGTCTGTGCCTTCCATGTTCTCCCACCATCCCAGTCCCTGCGTAGCCCCAGCTGGGAGACAGGTAGGGAGAATGTGAAAGGCTTCATGCTTTTTTAGAGATGAAGTAGCATTCCCTTGAAAAGGACTGGATAATATCTGTGCTTGCATTTATAGTATGCTGCAGGATTATTTTCTAGAGGCCTGATGTCAAGACTTCTATGGAGAATGAGAGAAATTTTGATAAGTCTATGATGTCCGCCCCTTATACTATTTTATGGAACCATTTTTCAGTTTTTTTTCTTTTTTTTCTTTTTTTTTTTTTTGACATGTAGATTCTTTTTAATTCTCATAGCTCTGTGCCATTGTGCTTAATATCTTCTAAGAGCTTGGAAAGACATATGCATATTAGTATGATGAAAGCTACATGTTTTATACACACATTAAAAATTGAATTATGCTGGTATTGAAAATTGTCTGTTGAAAATGCAATGCAAACTCTGAATAAATTCTGCTGTTGCAAATCATATATTTGGATTATAGTTGCTGTGAGACTGAGCCCTTGCAGATTCTTAAACTTTTCTCAGGATAATTTTAAAGCTTCACTCAGCCTAGGATTTTAGCTTAAATCTGTTAAACAGAAAGGTCTTAAGATTGTCTGTCAGAGTTTTCTGTCAACAGTAACACAAATACTGGGCTTACTCAAATGCTGGCCTCTCTGGAATCTGAGTACCTTGAGCAAGGTGCTTCAGAGCAAAACCTAAATCTAATACTAGAGATAAAATATTGATTGTTTTTATTTCTTGCTGAGAAAACTTATTAGCATTTTATTATTAATGTACATGTTTTTTCTTATGACATTAATTTATGTTTGGTGAATATGAAGAAAAATTCTTCAGAGTCTCAGAAATTCCTATCCTTAATTTTAAAAAGACACAGTTTCAGTTCTGTGACCTTTATCATAGCAACAGTGAAGAGTAAATCTTATTCAAAGCATTTAAATGAGATCAAACATAACCTGCAGAGTAGGTAGAATGGAAAGTCATCTCTTTTTGTAATGTGTCTGATAGCAAATCCTTGCCTTTAGCCCTTGGTTATTAAAGCATGACACAAATGTGTTCCAATAGTGCCTAAATTGGTATTGGTGCAGGCGGATGTGCTCTGAAGTCCCTGCAAATGAAATCCAAATCCAATGCATAAAAACTGCTCCCTTTAAATTTTAGAGGAAGAATTTCCTTCAAATCCTAATAGTGAAAGCATTTCACTGTTGGAGTGATGGGAGTAGGCACTGAAGACAGTGTTGGTATTGTGTGTAAAACTTGTTACATACAGAATTCTTTTGGTGTTTTTATCATGCTAAGCCTCACTGTGAGGCATCTCAACAAATAAAACCGATTAATCATTGATGGTATGCCTTAGTTTTGGTCCATTTACTTTTCTGAAACTAAAAATGTAGACTTGAAGACATTTAATTATAAATATATGCTGTGAGTTTATTATTAACATTGAAAGAGATCTTTTTTTAATTCTATAGAATATACGTGAATTTAGAAGTCTTAGATGGTTTTTGTTTTATCTGTTGTGTTTCCACCTTATTTAGGGATTTTATGATGAAAGGGAAATAGCTTAGTATCTTAGTTAAAAGTGGTGTTACAGAGCACATCTTGTGACTGTGACAATTAGGTAATGAGGGGCTTGTAAACTTCATAAAGTGTATAATTCTCCTCGTGGATTTTATCTGTCCAGATTTTTGTGTCTTTAAGTACTTCATGATCAGTAAATAATAAATTCAATTTACTGAATAGAAGTTTTTTCACTAAGAAATACTCACTTGGAATATATATTTTTAATTGGCATCAATGGCACATTTCCCAGGGAGCATAACAAAATGGATCGTTTAATAGATGCCCAATCTCTCCATCCATCTATCTATCAGCACAGCACATGATGTTTTGACTTTAACATGGTAATTATCTCAGGCTGACTTCAGAGAAGAAGCTGCCACCCACACAGCAGTGCTTAATTACTTCAGACTTCAGTTTGCCAAGAGAAAAATTGACTTTTTTTTGCACATTGCATGGAATTGAAATGATTTCATTGTCATTTTATTTGAAATGCAGCCTGACATCACCATGGCATCATGGGAAAGAGAATGCAAAATTTCTCTGAAATTCTTAAAATAGGCTGAAAGCTGCCTTATATTTTAATGGTTTTCTATGAAGCCTGTGTTCACATTCCTTGAATGTTAATGATGAGCTGTTTCAGCGTATGGGAGGAATTTTTTCCATGAATATATTTCATTTGCAAGCCAATGAATGCATTTTTTTTAAAAAGTTGCCAAAATTAATACAAACTTTGGCATTTTAAGAGTAGGTGACTGTTCAAATTAATGTTTGTGCACTGTAGAGTTTGAGAACATAACTAATAAAATGAAAGAGATAATGAATTGATGGCAGTGTACAGGCAGTTTAGGAATCAAATAACTAATTTTTTTTTGTCATTGAAAATTACAGCTATTATCCTGAAATGAGATAAGCAAGTTGCACATGTGTGTTTTCAGCATCTGAAAGCTAAATTTAATATCTATGAAAATTACTACAAGGTTTTATATATATGTCGTTAAACATGCTGCTAATTGATTTGCTGCACAAATACTTGAGGCAACCTGCTTGAATTAAGCACTGTAGACAGACTTTTGTGCTCAAAAGAGAAGAGGATTTGATTCCTAGATGTCTTACCCTATATTCTCTGAGGACAAAAAGCCATTTTGTGACCAACATCAAAGGCTTTATTGGGTCTCTTGCAACCACTAATGCCAGTGGCATTAAACTCCTGGAACCCTATGGGACAGGAAAGGAGATTGGGCACACCAGTAGCCTGGATCCCATAGGAAAAAGCTCTTTGTTGACAGGATGGAAAGCAGAAGCTTGGGTCTGGGCTGTGATGCCTTCCAGTGCTCTCTGTGGATGGAAGCATTTGTAAGACTGCAAGTAAAGCTGATGAGGTCTGAAAAAATGCTTAAAGCAATTTTTCTTTAAACTGCTTGGCCTGCTGCTGGCTGGGAGCAATTGTGAGTCCTGGCCAGTGCTTGGACACCGTGTCCTGTGCACATTTTACCTGACATTGCATGCAGCATCGAGGCAGGACAAAGCATGAGTGTTTATCTGTATCAAAATTGGTAATAAATCCTTGCACAGTGAACTCTGCCAGTCTTCCTGTTAAGATTTTACCCTCAACAAGAAAATTCAATATACCGTCTTCCCATATGGCAAAAAAGTAATATTGAAAGTGTCCTTTTTAAGGTAAGATGTATAAGATGTATTTTCTTCTTCAGTTTATACATCTGTATAGTAAAGACCCACTGAAATTAATATTTCATTGTCACACACACTTTTCACAAAAGAATAAGTGGAGAAGCCTTTTGAAATAAATCTGGTGACACTAGAGAGTTTACAAATACTAGCATATTAATATACAGCTAAAATAATAATAAAAAACAGCATGCTGCTAAAGATGTTTAGTATTATCCGCTCGCTGCGGGAGTTTATTAGAAACTCCAGCTTTCTTTTATTAAAATTTCAATTGGCTTGGTGAATGAGATCCTATGTTAGTGTCATAAAGTGAGAAGCCAGAAGGAGAGGATATTGGCATTTAAGTGCAGATTTCATTTTGAAATAGTGTGTATTATTATACCAGAATATTGCATATCACAAATATTACATACTGGTGGTAGAAATAGTTGCATTGATTTCCATATTCATCAAATTGTCATTGTTTTCTATGTCATCTGATAGTTTATACATGTAATTTTTAAATACATCCTAAGAAGTTTTTAATATATCTATAAATAGAAAGCAAATACCGCATAGTTCTGTGGAGATTTTAAATGATGGTTGGCACAGATGATCTCTCACAATTGGCTTCAGCGTCAGAGGATGAACTTAAATCAAAAGACCAAACCTTTTCTGAATCATTGCAGGGAGGTCATGGATTTAACTTTGACAATTGTATCTCTTTAGCTATGTGGTTTAATAGTGGTTTTTATTTAAGACTGCTTGGTGTTTTTTTCAACTACATTGTCACTTATGTAGAACAACACTGTGGCTGTGATAGCTTATCTCAACTGAAAATTAACTCTTAATTCATAACTTTCTGCTACACTTTGCTGGGTAGTGTGGTACAATGATGCTATAAGCATCAACAAAGGCTTTTGCTGCATATTGGTCTCTATTTCCTGGCATCTTCAAAGAAGATGAGCTGGAAAAGATGAGCAGTTAGTGTGCAGTGAAAGGGGTGGGGTGTGCTTATCCCTCCACTCCTCCCAGAATTCTCCTTTGTGTCTAGTTACAGCAACTGATGGTGTTGTCGTCTCAAACATGCTAGGGATGGCAGAGGCTTCATTGTTGGGAAGGGAGGAACATGGATTTACTCCCCCATTTCTCTGCCCTGGTGAAAGCACTTAGGTGAAGAGGCGCTCAAAGTTTTATTCCACCTAAGATCCCATAGAAGGACTGTAAAGTGAATGTGATTTTGGGGCTGAGTGGGATTGTGTGTCTATGTTCTATATAATCTCATATGTACACATTTGTATGTGTTCTCATACACAATGTGAATATATACTATATCTATGTAGTTTAAATCTCAGGTTTGCACCTTTTGCATTTCAATAGCATGCCTGGATTGCTGCTTAATTCGGAACTGGTATTTTTCCTTAGTTTTTTTTGGTTTTGATTTCGTGTAATGTAACCTTGGTGGTCTCAGCACAGTGACATCTGGACATGTTGAAAAATGGTCATAAATTAGCCCACAGTCTTTCACATACTGGTGTAATTAGCTTCAGATTTTTTTCTATTTTATTTTTAAAGAGATTCCTCTGTTCTGTTGTTTGTGATTGGATAATCAGTGTTTCATTTTTTGGTGAAGTGTTGCTTTAAAAATTGATGGCACCAACAACTCAATCCAGCTGGAGCCCTCTATGGTGGAAAAAAATATCTCTCACATCCCCCCATCTGGATTCTTCAAGATGCAGTGAGAAGTTTGCACTTCTGCAGCTGCAGTTCTTTCATGACAGGTTCTGTAAATTTTACACATGGCTGCCTGCTTGGAAAATATTTTCCAGACTTACATGTTTACAGCATTGACATGTGAAGCTGAAGAGCCTTCCTTCTCCATTATGGCACAAGTACTCACAGATTGCACACTAACTTTATAAAATCTGGAAATGGATCATTTACAACTTTCAAACAAATCAAAGTGCCCTTTGATCTTGACTCCAAGTTTCCTTAAGAGCAACAAATAAAAATAACTTTTTGGTGGTGTTTTTTTCCCCCCTGTAAATACAGTCAATATTAATGTAACTGTTATATCTCTCTGAAAAATCAAGAAACACTTTTAATACATTTTTATTTCCACGTGTATATCCTTGGAAGAGAAATATAATTCAGCAAATGTAGGCACCATTAAGATAATTTTATAGTTGGTAAGTGCATCTGTAGAGGCTATATGAACTCAGCAAGAGATAGTCTGATCCATCCTTTATTCACACATCCTTTATTTCACACTCTTACGTGTATGATTTTATTTTCACTGATGTTACCAAAAATTTAGAATATTTTTGTTGGAAAAAAATCTGATGATACAAAATCAATGAAAATCTGTGGTTATTCTGATACAAATTAACTTATCCCATAGCCTTCAATTATATTTTTCTGATTCCTACAGAATCACTAAACACATTAAAAATGTATGCTGTAACAGTTACAGAATACTTGAATTTTAAAATATTGCATTTAGGCAGTCATCACTGTGATGAGCTTCAAGTCACCATATTGCCTACAGTCACTATTTTCCTTGGCCCATCATTTATTCTGAATTGAGTTATGTTTTAGATTTCTTTTTGAATGTTATAAAAGTTTAAAAGCAGAAAATACAGCTTGCTGACAGAGGAAATATGCATCATTTATTAATGCTCGTGGAAAGAATATATTCGCAAAAATCAGCAATATCTAACAGAAATAAAAATATCTTATCTCTTGCAAGCTAGCCTGACTGGAATCCATGGTGTATATTCTCAGTATTTTCTTAATGTTAGTCATGGTGCTGACTGAAATATTTTACCTTTGTAACACCTGGCACAAAATACATTAAAAAACCTCTTTAGTAAAGACAGACTTTAGGAGGAAAAGCCTGGGGATCTCAAAAATAGAACCAGCTCTGTAGAAAAGTGAAATCACGTGTGTTAACAGGGTAGGTGTCAAATAGCTCGTCTGCAAGGGAGTAGTGAGGCATCAGTGGGCAGTTGGATCATTTTATGACCTGCTTTCAGAGAGCTCAGAGGGTTGGAAGCAGCTTTTCCTTCAGTAATGTTTATTAAGATGGGTAGGGCTTCATAAGGGCTTGTTTTGTTTGCTGGGGAAGATAATGGCATGGCTGTGGCTGCCTGGGACGTGAGGCTGGGATCTCCATTCTGGCTCTGCTGGCATCTGCCCTGTTGAGAGGTTTGGAGGGCTCCAGTGGCCAGCAAGGGTCAGAGTAGAGAGATCACCCTTTTCAGGGCTAATACAGGCCACAAAAATAGGTTTCAAATGGAAGTACAACATCTATCACTTTAGATAATTTTTTGCTTCTTGTTAATTTTCTAACATAGATATGCAAGCCACTTGTAAACAAATATCTTAAAATATTTGATGATTCCCTTACAGGGAAGAAGAGTGAAAGATTTAGTTAGAACCAGAATTGAGCCCACATTTTCCCTCCCCTTCTGCCCCCTTAATAGTTAAAAGAATAACCTCCCATGTTTTGTGGTGGAAGCTGGAAAAGTATGAGAAGATAGAAAATCAGATGACTTTAGGACTATTTTTACATGCAATTCAGGGTGATGAATGGCTAGGGTAACCTAGAGGAGCAAGATGAGCTAATGAAAGAGTGAGGCAAAGCACAAGTCAACTGTTTTTTAAAAAGTGGTGTCGTCACTGTAAACAAGAGAAATGGGAACTATCACTTTGCATTTAATCATGCAATACCCTCATGATGGGCTGCAAGACTGTATAAAAAATGAGCAAAACAACCTGCTTAGAAGGAAATGTATTTTTTTCTTAAAGAAAAAACAATCAGCTTTTTAGCAAACTTGTCCTGCTCATAAAACTTAATGATCTCTAAATAAAAAGAGCCACAGTGTACATGCATTGTAGTAGACTGTACACACAAGCAAGGCCGTGTTTCTGTGACTTCCAGCCTGAATTTCTGTCTAGCACTTTTTAACTCTATCAAGCTTTCTGATACATGGAAAATTGAAAATGAGCCTCACCATCTTCTGTATATCTGAACTAAAAGTTCTAACTGTAATGCTTTAATCCAAAATTCAACAGTATACAGGTCAGAAAGGTTTAGATGACTTTATCAAGGTAAAATAAAGAAATCCATTGTATTGATGCAAATGGTGGTTATTTGAAACAGGTGCCATACACCTTCTAAATCCTTTCCCCTGCTGATTAAATGTAGAATTTCTTTACCGTTTTTCCACAAAACTACTTTTAAAAACTAAATATTCTGTAGCATTGTACTCTTTTCCCGTAAAGTGTGAAAAAAGAGGAGTCTTTAGTTTTTTTTTTGTTTGTTTGTTTTTTTTTTTGAGAAAAGAAAATGGACTCCGTTGAGGTAATAGGCATTAATATGTTAAAATTGTTTTTTTGAGATTATGACTGCTTGTTTGCTCATAATTAGGATTAAGCCTAAGTCTAGCAGGTAGTGATTATGTGAGTGGCAGTGCTGAGTGGAGAAAAAGAGAAAAGGGTATTTTTATTTTTAGCTCTGTATTCCATACCCCAGCAGTCACAGAGAGGGGAAGTTTACAGGCCAAGTGATCAGGGTTGTGCCTGGGTTAGGATAGTGGAGTAGAGGCAGTGTCAGTAGGATTTGGCATTCCTGGGCAGCCGCTGTGGCTCCCAACTTCTGATTAGTACAGATTAGTGATTTCTTTTTTTCCCCTTGCTGAAGCACTGACTAGTGCTTGGTCTATTAAATGGTTGTAAGAGTACAGATGTGCTTTTGTAGGTTTTTGTGCATAATGTGGGAACATTTTATTAGTTTTCATTTAATTGTTAGCTATATGATTCATTTTATCAAAAAGAGGTTGGAAATCTTTGTGTGCCTATATTGAAAATTTTATATAAACAGAAATCCTTGCCCATTTTTGTGTACCCTGAGAACTAAATCTTCAGGCATTAGGAACAGTCCTGAAGTTCTTCACTGTTTTACTAACATAAAAAAACCCCCAAAATTATTTATTTCTTTATGTAGAGCTTTTAGTGTGACTTAGCTTTGTGCATGTGGGTAGTTGCTTTTACATATGAGAAGTATTTGTGTGCTGTCATGCAGAGGTGGATGCAGATCTGAAGGTATTCTAGCTGTCTTTGGTAGTACTTACAAAAAAAGAAAAGAAAAAAGGTTATTGTAATTTGGAAGGATCTTCTCAGTGGGAAGATTTTCTGGTTGTTGAAACAAGTACAGATCATGCAGCCTTTATATACTTAGTGGTGGCAGGTTTAGTACTTGTATGACTGGGAAGAGAACAAGGGATGGCAGGAGTAGCTCTGCATGTATCATTTTGTAACTTAGTGAGGACAATTTCAAACACCTTTTTCTTTCATTTAGATAAAACTGAGGGAGAGTGTGGTGGGATAACTAAGAGAATAGAAACTATTGATTTAATTCTGCTTTTTTTTCTTGACATTTTTTTTCTCACTTTTTATGTCTTAAGTCTCTAAAAAATATCTTTGAATCCCAGTTTACTTCTCAGCAAAATGGCGGTTATAATACTTAATGTGCAAGGATGAATTTTATAGTAGATTTCAAAGGCCCAGAGATTAATGGATAGAAAGGAGTGGGTAAATTAAATTGTCATCCAGATGTTTTCCCTTTCTGCTACTTCATCACAGTATAAAATTTTTAATGAGATTTTTAATACAACTGTTTGTTGTTTTTGTTGTTTCATCATTCAAAAAATTATTTTTTCCTTGCTAAATGTCTTGCCTCAGAGTGGTGAAGAATGTAAACTGCGTAAGCTGAAAAAAAATATTTGTGTTTGCAGCAAACTGTTTGTGAAATATAGGCAGTGTTTTGAATTTTGTGGTATTTTTTAGAGAGAAATTGATTTTAGAAGATACTTTAAATATTCCTACGTGTAACATGGGGTGTGTAATGTTATCAATTTATTCCCAGTGTGAGCCAAGGTTTTGTCATGAGGAGCATATTTTCATCATTCCTCCTGAGTATTTTAAGGCTGACTTTTAACTTCTTGCTCCCTCTTTGTGTGGAAGCAGCTGAGTTAAGTGTGGTGCTCTAAGCCTAGTCCTGTGTGCCATGGGGCAGCGAGTGTGCTGAGTAGAGGAGAATATTCTCCTTGCTGGTCATGTTATGCTTCTATGTTGTGGCTGCTGCCAGAAGCTTCTGCAAAGAGGCCCTTTTTGTTATGTAGCAGTTTTTAAAACATGAGCCTGACCCCTGCCCTGTTCCTTAGTTTCTAGTTCTCTCTTCCCTTTTCATCTCTTTGTAGCTGTCTGGATCCTGGCATCCTGAATTAAACTTTCACCAAGGTAGTGGTTAGAGATGATGCATCCAGACAGCGAGCTTGACTGACAGGTTACTGGAAATCCCCCTTGTTCTCATATTTTCCAAATATTATGGTGGAAAAAATTCATAAATTGTCATTATAAGGTAGAAATATAAATAGATCTATCCCCTACCCCAAAAACCATTCTCCATGCTGTGTGACTGAGAGATTGTTCCCAAGCATTTCTCAGAAGATTTTAACTTGATTACACTGGGGATCGATCCTTTGTGTTCTTGGGGAAATACTTGGAGAGAAATGAGAGACAGAGCACAGAGATATCAATAAGCAATTATTTCACAGAAAGTAGTCACAAGGCTTCCAAATCTTGTAAAGCACAGTATATTTAATTAATACATTTCTGACTAAGTAAAAAAGTAGATGTTAGGAGTTTCCCCCTGCCTTTCGAGTTTTCTCCAAACAGAAATCTCTAGCATTGTGTTCCCAACTGGGAAATGCTCTGTGAATTTCCACAGATCACATTTAGCAGAGTTGAGAAATTCAGCTTCTGTTGGCTGTTGTTCATGAGGCAGAAGATGACCTAGCTTGACTCTCAGATTTGATATTGTATTTGCATGTTGGCAAGGAGAAAAGTAAACAACGCTTAACTTGTAAATTTAAAACTTAATTAATGGTATTAAAATGATGAAAGAATGTGAATATAAAATGCCAAGATGCTGTTTTTATTGCACCCTTTACAAAGCAGAACTGTAGTAAAAGTAAGTTATTCTGTAGCGCAGAGGAGTATGCATTATTAGTACATTAATATTCATTTTTATTGGAGCTTTTAATGGTTTATTTGGCAATTGAAACATAAAAAAAATGAAAATCCTGGAGTCGGCCAAGAATCACAAAGGACAACAAATATATTAGGCTATAAAATATAATGTGCTCTGTTTCTAGAATATCATGAAGGAAAGGTGAAAGCCATTTTGGTCTGGATGTGACATTCTGCCAGTGTTGCCTGCAAAATGAGCATAATTTCTGGGAAAAAGCACCCAAAACAACAAGGCAAACTGAGGCCCAGCTCTCTGGGTGAACTTTTGCTTACACAGCTTTTATCTTGTACTGCTGTAGAGTCTGTGTGAGCCCTTAGAGGTGGTGCCAGCCACGTTGTGCCCTGGCAGCATGGAGAGCTGTTCCGGAGCCATTGGGATGCCAGAAGCAGTGGGATGCTGCAGGGGAGTCACTCACACCTGGTGTGATGCAGTCCTGACATCACTTGCAGTGGCTGAACTGAGCTGGAGAGATCAGGATCACTTTGATTTCAGTTGTGCAGCGCTGATTTTTGTGATCAAGGGCCAGCAAAAAAGAGAGAATTAAATTCTCTATGTTTATTTATATGGGCATGGGGGTGCACAGGAATATAATTACCATGGGAATGAATGGTTAATGCTGTGTAATTAAATAACCTCCAACACTTTCCAATGTAACATTTCTGAGAGTCATAATGCAATGGCAGTGCTATTAATTAAGTGGGTATATGGATAAGTATGGGCAGATTATCCTGAAGGGTAATTGAGTCAGGTAAAGATGAAATGAGAAATTTGAATATAAAAGTGAAGGAGATAGAGAGAAAGGAGCAACATGAAACATCTGGGTTGGAGACTTATGTAACTGCAAGCCATGTAGTTGAACTGATATTTGTTAGGTAACTGAATTTGTGAGTAACTATTACATATTCCTGGATGTAAGATAGCAAGTAAACTCTTAAAAAAACTCAAACTAAACTCCCTTTAAATGATTGATTCAGAAAATAGATTAGGGTTTCATTTTATATGATCTGTAGAATGTATTTTTAAATCACTATTAATTTCTTCAGGTGTTTTCTAGAAGACCTTTATAAAAATGCTGTAGAAAAATTCTACAGAAATTGAATGTATTTTTTTTTTTTTTTTTTTTTAGAGAAAACATGGTGTACTTTCTAAGAAGTTTTTAAAATCTGGAGGAATTTGTGAAGAATGTATCCCAATATTCATTGGGATGAGTAACCCAGTAAGTGTTTATATATGCATGTATACACATCTGCAAAAAGATATTCTTTGGTTTCCAGAAGAAACTGGAAACATTGTAATTGTGCATACATTACTCCATTACAAGTAATGGTAAATGCATCAAGGGTCTTTTCTACATTTTTAAATTCTTGGTTTTTATGTATGTGTATTGTCAACATTGTATGACATAGAGAAAAAACTTGTGGAAAAAGTAGTTCTACTTTTTGTTTCTAATTAGTGATGTTACTAAGAAATCTTCCTGAAATTAAACTCTATCTTCCTTTCCAACATACTTGTTTCTTTTTGTAGTGTGCAACAGAGTTTGACCCTGGCTAATGTTTTTCTCCAGTTGTAGTGTCTGAGAGAGAAAATATGTTTGTTAGCTTTCTACCCTACAACTAAATTAATAGACTGGGGGACCAATTCATTAAAATTTTGTATCTGATTTGTTTGGGTCATAGCTCTGTTATAACTTGTTATAAATATCTTATATTCCTTAATATTGCATACTCTATTAACATAACAGACATTAACAAATATAGCCCATCTGGAGCTGGAGGGAAAAAGCCATAATCATTTACCTCACCAGCAGAAAAATGATATAAAAAAATCATGTGTTACAAAAGTGATTTGACCCCTCTCACAAGTAATCAAGGAGGTTATAAATAATTAAATAGCCTTGGGTGGTTCAATAGAAACTGTCCTTATTCCTCCCCTAATGATCTGATCATCTTACTTACTCATTCAGATATTCACTTAATGGTAAACTAGGCTAAGGCCTCTTTTCCTTAGCTCTTTTGTAGAAAATATTGAACAATCCATCCTGCTTTTTAAGATTAAGGTAACACTGAGTTTCCAGCTTTTCTATAGAAATTCTTTTGTGTATCATTCTCTTTAAGTATGAACTCTGACTCAGGACCTGTGAAAATGTTCAGCTGGGGAGTTCTACTCTATACCCTCAATTTCATTTGGCAGGGAAGGAGGGCAGGAATGTGATCCAGACACCTAAACCTTGTATTATTCCTCCATGGTTGATTACCGTGCATCTTGCACTTTCTAATAATTTTCTTCACTTGTTCCAAGTTGTGGTCTTCTCCCCATAGTGGATCTCTTGTCCTTGCTATCCAGTGGTAGGATGTGTGGGAACGGTTCAGAGCTGCATAAGGAAAGATTTAGATGGGAAATTAGGAAGCATTTCCTTACAGAGAGAGTAGACAAACTCTGGAACAGGCTTCCTATAAATGTGGTGGATGGCCCAAGCCTGTCAGGGTTTAAGAGAATTGAACAATGCCCTTACTACCATACTTTAACCTTTGGTCAGTCTTGAACTGATCAGGCATTGGGAGTAGATCATCACTGTAGGTCCCTTTAAACTGAGATATTCTATTTCCTCTTTGTTAAAGAGAGGAAAAGCAGTTACTCTAGTAATAGAGAGACACTGCTCGCAGTAAAGCAAAAACAAGAAGTACTTGTGAAAAAAAAGGATCAGAGTTGAACTGACATTATTAGAAAAGCTATCAAATACTGATCCTGAAGATAACTCTGTGCAGATTTGATAGATATCAGGGGAGAACTACAGATGGGTTTTCTGAACCAGAAGGGTCCATTGTTTATAAATTACAAGGAAGTAAAGAGAAAAGTCTTGTCCTTTTGGTACAGCAGTTCCTCTTGGTCACATCTGAGTTGCTAGGTTTTAAATCTGTATGCTAAGTGATGTTAGAGGATGGCACTGGTTGGCTCTTTCTCTCTGCTCAAAGTGAGCTCCTCTCTAAATGTTTGGAGCACAAGTCTTTCTCTACCTGATGTGGGTTCAGATATGCCTGCCTCTATATGATTGAGCAATCCATGAAAATTGTTCTATACCCAGAGTAGCAATTAAATAAAGGGCAAAGTAAAGAAACAAACAGTGGATTCTCATGTTGATTGACTGTGTTTCTTTGAAATTTCATAGTATATAATTTATTGCTTATGCCACAACTTGTGGCTAACTTTGCTAGAATAGGTGGAAATGACACACCACTAATTTTCTCTCTCCTGTCCTCTGAATCTGATTTAGAGCTCTCATTCCAAGTGGCAAAACCAGAAGTGGGATGTATATGGTTGTTGACTAGGATAGTGCATATGTGCTCGTAAAAAGGAGGGCTGCTTTTGATCTTTTCATTTGCATGCTAAACTAGGCATATTGTAACCCTCACATTTTGGACTTTGATCAGCAAGCCAAACATAGAGAAAAGCTGGACAGAATTGAAAAACAAAGGCTGGTGAAGGTTGCCAAAACACTACACTTCACTTGTCTGCTACTAAATATCTGATTTGGTTTTTGAGTTCTTCCTGATGGCTGTGGATGAGAGAGATGATAGGATTCTGCCCATCTCAGGCAGCCCCCAGTTAATAGTGTCAGTAGTTGTCAAGATGTCAGAAATTAATTTCAAGATTTATAGCTTCCCAAGGGAATGGGCAGAAATAAAGATAAATACCCATTTTGTTACTGAAGTAAACAGAGAAAATTATGTGGGGGGCATGGGGGAAGAGGGGAGGAGCTCTCTGTACTAAATGGAATAAATATTAGTTCAGAATCCAGGAGTCCAGATTGTCTTTGCCTATATGCAGTGACAATCTCTCACCAGATACTTATGACTCTTTAAAGAACACCGAGTTGCAGATTCCTACTTTCATTACTTATTTTTGTGTCAGCACAGTGGGAATGTTAACCTTGGCTCATCAAGTGGCTGAATGGCACTGAATAGACTTTTGTGCATTAAATCGGCTTCAGATAAAGCGTTATTAGTAAAAGTAACATTAGGAAAGTGCAAGAACCTTTCCAATGTGTTAACAGATTTGTGTCATCAGAATTTTCTGACTTTTGAGTAGATAAATTCTATGAAATCATAAATGAATGTTGCTTTGCATTCAGGAAAAACTGGGGAAAGGGCCCTGTTTATTTTTGTATAGGTCAGTAGTCTGGCAGCACAATGCATTCTATTCTACCCCCTTAAAAATAAGAGTTAAATGTTCTTTCCTCTAAAAGTATATTGAAATGAATAATACAGGGAAACTGGGACATAATTTTACTGTTTTTATTAGTGCATTGTAACATTAAACATGCAAAATGGAAAACCTGTTAAATAGGAGAGCTTTTGGAGCATTGCAATGCTGTCAAAAGATTGCAAAAGCTTCCATGCAATGCAATAATTTCAGGGTAGGTTTTCTGATGTTTTTAAAAATACATCTCAAGCCTTTGTGAAATGCATTTAGGAAGCAGAGAATTGTTTCTCTAGAATAATATGTTTCTTGATTGCACTTACAAGGTTTTGTCAGTTTTGTTATTAATCACAGTGACAATCTTTTGTCTTTAGGCCAAGGGCAAGAGTTCTCTGTGTTGATCTAGTCAGAAAGTAGTCAAAGTTTGTAGTGGCATGTCATTAATATTTATGCTGCACAGGTAATAGAGTAAATATTAGGGCTATGAATTATTGAAAGTGAAAGAAAAGTGAAGAAATACTCTTTGTTAGTTTGGTTGTTATGTAGTTTTGCATGTTTTTGGAAAATGAGGACCTGTGAAAGAGAGCATCACTTTCAGTAGAGCTTATGACTTCTGCATTAATGGGAATCTTCTTTGCTCAATGATATGAATGTTTAAAAAGAATTCCAAATGCAATTCTTATGATGAGTTGTAGAACAAAAAACATTAAAATAATTTAATACAGCTGCCTTAGAGAAGGTGAAGGAATGTCCTCTACAAATGACTACCCTCGCAAGGAAGTGTGATTCCCAGAGTATTCTCAGTCTCTACTGTGATTTCCTGCCTGATGTAGTGCTTCAGTTCTGCTTTTCCCTACTCATCATCTCTGAACTTCTGTTTATGGATCTAGTCAGTGGACAAAATTCTTTGATAGCTTTAGATAAGTTTCCTGCTTAACTTTGGGGCAGAAGCGTAAGAAAATTGTGTACATATACACTGGGGGAGTAGTGCAAGTGGCTTTTATGTCTGCTGGAGTGTAAAGAGGGAAATGAAGAAGGGGTTTCTTGTATGTGTGTATGTGGGAGGAGTTCTACAATTTGCAGTAGTTCACAGATAGTACTGTATGTAGCAGAGCAAGTGAGGAAAGTCAGCAAGGTCAATGTATAAGCTGAAAGTGAGTAAGACAAAGCTTGCACCAGCTACTAGACTTCTCACCTGATATGCACCCACAAATAATTGTGCCCACAAATAACAGTATTAACCAAGAGATGAAGGATTGCAGAGCAGGCTGGCCCTAATTCCAGAAAGGATATTGTGGTCCTTGGTCACTCAAGGACAGGCAACTCATTCAGCTGTGGTACTGTAGTTTGAGTTGTCTGACAGTGATTTCTTGTTCATACAATATGTTCTGTGCCCTGATTATTGTTTTTTCACAAATGATTTCAAAGTTTCTTGATTGTATGGTATACTGATCCTTCCCAAGAAGTGGGTGTTCACCTCACATCTGGCCATTTTTAAATTTTTCTCTGTCAGCTCCTTCTCTCCTTTAGCCCAGCAGCTGTGAGGGGCAGCATTAGGGCTGAGGAGTGGGGGCTGATAGCCACGCCTTCCTCAGAGAGTTATAAGAGACTTATAACATGTTTTCAACAAGCCTGTGCCCTACTATTGCAGAGCCAGCTTGGAGGAGACCTGTGCTCCTGTGGGAACAGAGAGGGTTTCTCACTCGAGCTTCTGACTGCTGCCTGTACCAGCCTGCTGCTCTTGGCAGGTTTCATGCTTGTGCTTTTGGTATGCTGATTACTGTTTTTCGCATTCTACTAAGATCATATAGAACTCCATTATGATTACAGGGAGCTAGGTTAATGTAATGTACTTCAGCATCCACTAATACTACTGCTAGATCAGCCAGGGAAATTAATTACTTAATGGTAAAACCAGGCACTTCTGTAGTGATCAATGCAAAAAGTCACCCAACTATATCCAAAATTACTGCTAAAGCCATAGCACTCACCAGCAGCTTGCAGGATGTGGTACCAAAGTGATCAGAGCTGCTTTCTGTGTTATGCATCTCTGTTTCTATCATTCTTCTTTGTTCACCTTCTGTGGTACTTATTAGTTAAACATGACCATGCATGACTGAGCACTCTCCAGAAGGCTAAGTTAAACCTAATCAAGCTGACTTCTCTGCTGAAGCTGGCAAAGAGTAGAGATGGGAAGAGACCCCCATGCTGTTATGCTGACTTCTAGTGGAGTTCAAAGAAATTCTGAGCTGCATCACCTGGGTAAGGTGGCTGTGCTTCTGAGATAGACCAGGCTGATGACAGACTAACAAATCAACTCTGGGGTCATGATTTAGGGCCCACAGTAATTAAATAATGCATCATTTCAGGGTTGAGGGATTTGTTTTGGTCTGAGACAGACAACCAAGGACTCCAAGCAGCAAGGCAGCAGCCAGTAGGCAGTGCTGGATTTGGCCAAGCAGGCCAGCCAGGGACAAGCTGTAGCACAGGGAGGAAGAATAATGAAAATATAAGAGAAACCATGGCTCAGCAGGTAGAAAGCAAGATCAAGAACCAGAGCCAGGAATCAAGGTGTGAAGAATGAAACTGAGGCAGATTGTGAATTCCCACAAGGTTGCTTGTACAGACAGCTGTTTCATGTCTCCTGTCGTTAAGAAGAGGCATTGAATGTGGTCTTTGTTGTCTGTTACCACTGTCACTATTGACCAATGACCAGAGATGCCTCCCTCCAGCTGGGCAGCGAGTTCATTATACACTTTTATTTTTAACACTGGCTTTAGTGGCAGGATCTGTAGTCCCCCTTGTCCCAGCAGTTTTGTGCTTCCTACTGAGTTTGCAGTTCTTTCTCAGGCAGGCAGTGAAATTGTTTACCACAAGTTTACATTCTGACCAACCAGGCTGCCTGGGCTGAGCAGAACAAGGGCCATATTCCTCCTTGGCCTATTAGGCTGGTGTCTGTCTCACCTTTGCTCCTTTGCATCGAGTCTCTCTGATTGCTTGCGAATGGAGAGGCTGTGATTTTGCTGACTGTGCTGCTTTGGCTCAGCTGTGAAGCAGTTGCTTATAATTGGTGCCAAGAAGTAGCAATCAACTGGAAAAAAAAAGCTCCAGGAAAAGTTGATTTTTATTTTTTTCCCCTGCAAAATGTTTCTGTGAGCTGATGCTTGAAATGAAAATATGGGTAGAAGGAAAGAAGACATTGTGGAGTTTGGTTTTCAATGACTTACAGCAAAAATCTGCTTCTGGATGGTGAAGGGGTAGAAATAATGATGATTAACCCACATGCTGTTGGGGCCTGGTTCTCAACCTTGTTTTTTTGATATCTCAAAGAGTATTTGGGTAAACGGATGAACAATATTCAATTTCAGAAGGTGACCATGAGCAGTTGTTCAGGTTAAATGAAGACTTCATTAGAAAAAAGAAAAAAAAAAACCACTGGCAATGACTAAAAATTAAGTTAGTTTAATGTTTTTGATATTAGTGGGGAAAAAGTAACTTCCAAATGCTAACCAAAAAGAGAATTTAATTACTCTCCATAATTATGTGTTCCTCATTGGTGGATCTCAGGGTAATTTTCACACTACAGTATGGTTGGGGATTTTTGATCACAAACTGTTTACTACTACAGTTTTGTGCTTTTAAACGGATGCTGAATGTTCTACCCTTAAGATAAGCAAAGTAAATCCTGATGTCAGCTACTTCCAAATATTCAGGAGGCAAGACAGAATGCTATGTATCTACTGTTAGGCTGCTATTGATAAAGGTCATTATTTATATTTGTCAACAGACTTCCTAATTTTTTTTTTAAAGCAAACCTTACTCTGATGCATGACTATTAAACATACCACTATTATCACACCACAGCTTTGCAGCACAGCATGCTTGTTTGACTTTACTAAGGGTCATCTGTTGGTTATGGTAATTTTTAATTATTATTTTTTGTGCTTTTAGTTTAATAACATCTTATTATCCAATTTCACCTCTCTCTTGCTACTTCAGTTATTAAGGTCATCCAGTTCTTACTAAATTTTAATATCTCTTTTCTTTCAGATCTTGCATATTTTTGCTCCGATTGCCCTCATCAAATTCAATGATATCTTATTTTTAATCACTAAAATTCTAATGTTTTCAAGTCTTTGATCCTTTTTTGTCTAAAAGCCTCAATTATTATTAAAATTTTTAGTTCAACATACTTAAACAGAAAAAATCTCGCAATTTCAGCTGTGACAACTTAAGTAAGAATTACAGTGTTGAGAATATACCAAGCTTCCCCCCTGACTTTCATACTTTATCTGGTCTGGTTACTGTTTCTGTGACAATTCTTCCCTTCCTAAGGAGAAATTTCCACTTTTATTAATTTTTTTAATATATAAAAAGGTGCTTCTGCTACTGCTATTATTTTATACCTCTGGTCATGTAAGTGCTATAGAAACCAGACATATATATTAAAGACTGATGAAGCTCTAGTTCCCCCCAAATAAGCTGTGTATCCAAATTAAGATTTTTCCATCAGAATGTATGTATCTGGAACTTGCATACCTGTAAACGTTTTAGGGTGTTAAGTTGCATGTGTGATCAGGAGAATGAAGAGTATGTGTTCTGCTTAAGCCCTTTTAGATAGAGTTATTAACAAAAGAGTCAAGGAACAAATCAGCATTTCCTAGCTCGCTGCCATTGGATTTACTGTAGACTTGAGACATGAATGTGGCAGTGGCCCAGTCATTGAAGGAATAATTTATGTTTCAAATTTGAATCCCTATTCTAGTAATTTTTTTTTAAGGAAAGCCCAAGTAAAGAGTTAACACTGATTCATTTCCTTGTCCCTGGTTACACAAACAGGTAGTGTAACTTTGTGTGGGAACTAGCAGAGATTTGTAAGGACATAACGGCTTTGCTGGGGGACTGGACCTGAGAGCTGTCCCCAGGAGCACAGCCACAGGATTGATGTGCTCGCCAAGAGCAGCATCTCTCTGGATCAGTCACAGCAGGAGCAGCAATTCAAGGTGCTAGTGCTTAAAAAATTTTACTTTTAGAGCTCCTACTTTTTAGGATTCAGAATTATGTAAGTCAGGTACAGAGAGGCTCTCTGCTTAGCTGTAGCAGGTTTCATGTTGGTCACATGGAGCCAATTAGCCTTCCAGAAGTCTAACCATGAAACTTATACCTGTGGTTTTGTGTAACAGGCACAGCATTCCTCCTGGAAGGGGGAGAAGAGGAGGAAAAAGAGAAATAATTAGCTTCCAGAAATGTGTACAATTCCAGATAGTGACCAAAATTACATTTCTGATTTTAATGAAAGGTTTTCTGGCTCAATAAAATTTAGAGCAAAGCCCTGCTGGTTCAAATTATTAGTGCACTCCTTAGACTGGTGAGTTTTATATAGTTTCATGTGGCTCTTTGTACATTTTGCACAGCTTTAGTTCAACTCTATTGCCCTCCATGTAAGAACCCTTTTATAGACTTACATAGAGATGAAATTAACTCCTAAGGAACAGTATTAATGGAATGATATTTCTCATAATCTTCTTGGAGACTGGGATGTTTTCCAAAAAAGCAGCATGCTTTTGAGTGGACAAAAAATTACAGATCCGGGATCGTTCTGGCTGAATTTAGGATCAATGATAGTTTGATAAAATGAAATACTACCAGATCAAGACTGTAGCTGTGGCATGTCAGTTACAGTGGAGGGCATTGAGGTAGGTAGTTCTGGCTGTCTAGGGAGCAGTTGGCTTCCCCCCACTTACAGTGCTCTCTTTTTGGAATTTTACTTAGTATTGCCATTGCCTCAGTAATATTTTCTGTAATTCTGCATCCCTCTGTAGCATCTCTCATACAGCTGCAGTAATCACATGGAGCAGTTTGAGCTGGCAGGAGGGATGCAGGTGGCTTCTTCACTTCTAGGTCATGAGATTCAACAAGTGGGAGGAGGGAGCGTGGCAGAACTGCAACTCATTTAACCATCTCATTTTAAAGCCTGTTCAGGACTGCTTTGATGACACATCAGAAGGGAAAGTTTCAAAGCAGTGCTGAAGTGGCTTGAGTTTATTTCATTTCTGTCATTAGAGAAGAAGATGGAAGACTTATTATCTGCAAGGTTAATGGCAATAAGTTAGGTAAGAACAAGATGAAGGAAAAAACCCTTCTTTCACTTCCATTAATGAAAAAAGTGCACATTTAGTTCTCTGCAGGCAGCTGTAAAGAACTGCATTGGGCACACACAATACTTTTTCCTGCAGGAAATCCAAACATTGATTTCAGGGAAAAATATATTTTTTTGATACTTCCTAAGTATGAAATAAAGGAATTTTCACCAGTCAGCTATCACTCCTCTGATAAGCAAAACACAAGGGATTTTTTTCCACTTGAAGCATTTTATAGGCAAAGTTCTTCTGTTGTACTAGTTCCATTAATTATTTATAGAAAAAATAGAGCTTTTTAAATACTAATTTTGATGTGATTGTATGTTACAGTATATAGTCTTGCAATTTACGTTGTGTAGTCTAAATAAGTAATGTGTGTGAAGGGGGAATACACTGATCATCTCAGAGACTAGTCATAGGTTAATGCACTATGGTCAAAGTCCTGGACAGGTAGGAATGACGTAGAAATTTGATCATGTAACTCAGAGTTTTCTGTTGCTGTCTCCAGAAATTCTGCTGTTTTCTGCTTACTGTTTACAGTGCTTAGGGGAGCAATCCCTTGCAGAGGCAGAGAGTGTGCAAGAGAAGTTTCAGAAAGGGCCAAGACCTCCACCAAAATAGAAACAACTCTCATCCTGAGTTAGTCATTAACCACTATTTATATTGACTCCTACATCTCACAGAGTGTTTATAACCACTCATCTCTTGGTAGCAGTAACTTGCAAAATGCACAGAGGGATAAATGCATCAAGATGACAAGACTCATTTCACCCAGTACGTGGGAGTAGTTGATGTGATGTTTCCATCTTTTACATGTGCCAGCTGTCTGGCCTTGAGCTGCTGCAGTTTCTAGTGGCCATGGCAGGGACATCACTGAGTGATTGCTGTTCCTGCAGTGTGTGCTCCTTGCACTGTGTCCTTTGCGTCTGCTTGAACTGTGGCACATTGCTGATGGCTGGAAGAAACAAGGAAGCCTATTTGAGTGGCTTGAACTTTTCTGTTCAGCTCTTACAAAATAGGAAAAACTGACAGGTGAAGTTAGATGCCCCCTTACATCTGAAAATGACAAAAATACACTTTTCTGCCTGATTTCCCACATACTGAACGTGTTAGTGTTCTGTTAGTCACAAGTCTCTTCATTATATGCTGCTCAATAGAGACAGTAAATATATTACAGAAGACAAAAGAAAAATTTATGTTTTCAGTAGTTTTGTATGGATGTGGCACATAACTCCTGGCTGACAGTAGTTCTAAAACCTTATGAAATACACAATCACTTCTATATCCATCAGACTGATGGCACTGGTAAAATTGTAAGCTTGTGCTGATTGAGAAATGTGACTTCTGGAAAGTTATTCTTTTTTCGTCTCTGGTTGTCAGGGTACTCTGTGTAAGGATGGCATTTCAAAAAAGAAACATATCTAACAATAATTCTGGAGATATTTCATTATTGTAGCAAAGCAGGATAAGAAACAAAAAATCATTTCCTATCTAGAGGTGGATAGAGATTGTATTATTTTCAAGGTAAATGAGGTATTGATGAAAATGTAATAACAATTATATACCTGTGAATCTGGAGGAAGGTGACAGGACTAAACTGGGTATAGTCAGCACATAGCTGTAGTAATGAAGAAAGCTGCCATTATATGTGTATATATATATATCTTGTGAGAGGTTTGATTTGCTTTTATATGTATGTATTTTTTGTTTTTGAAACAAAGACCTGTTATTTCAATATAGAAACCTTACCTTGAAGTTCCAAATTGTAGAACTGATGGCTAAGTGAATGTGATATGATTAATGAAATTATTCCTGTTCCTGGCATTATTCTGTCAATGTCCTGTATTTAATTCTTGTTATCACACTTACCCATCTTGAAATGTGTCATCAGTGAGTGTCATTACTTCTTTTTGAAGAAGAAATTACTTCTTCCTTGAAAGAAAGGAGACAGAGGAAAAGAAAAGAGAGAAGTATGTTTCTAAACGAGATGTGGGAGTTGAAACAATTTTTCTGTATTTGGGGCATTAGATTAAAATTAGCACACTTGAGTGTATCTTAATTGTAAAATTATTCTTATCCATTTAATCTGTTTGCCTGCTATAGACCTTTGGCCTCCAAATCTTGGAGGGCTCAAAAGGTGAATGTTTTATTTCTTTTCAAATCAAGATGCTTTGGGAGGTGAACTTGCCTTATCAAGCTCTTGGAGAGCAAAGGGATGACAATTCAGCATTAGGCATGGCAGGTGGTTAACAGTGTACTTCTGGGTTTAGACATGATTTTCTTGTTAAGGATTTTTCTGCATGCTTTTGGTTTTTAATGAGTGGGAAGTGCTGCTTCTTATATGAGCAGAGAACCACCCAGGTACTTGTTTAAGAGCTACAGTATCACTCAGGTGCCTCCCTTATTGGTCAGTCAGATCGATGCAGTTGGCTGGATAAATGCAGATTAGTGTGACCTTTGGGTTACCAGTCGGTGCTGAAAAACAGCAGGTGGACAAGGAAATAGAGGCAACAGCAAAATTTGGAGGAGAGAGGTTAGCAGCAGGCATAGTGTCCTCAGTCACAGTGCTTCACTGTGAAGAAATTACATCAAAAGATTGCCTTCTTAAAAACAGATATGTCACTAATTTTGTAGAAATTAGGTTTGAGTGTTTGAATTTCTAAAGGAGCTATAGGAATCTATAAAATGACATGTGAGATTCCTGTCTCATTACATTTAACTTCGGGAAACAGACATTTTTTCATGCATGTGTATTAGAAATATCCAATTAAATTCTACACGTGTGCTCATATCTCAGTTTCTGGCTCCAGGAAAGAGTTAAATATTTAAAACACATTTTGTTTATCTAAAGAGAACATGTACCCATGGGGCTCTTTGGTTTAGAAATGTACTCAGGTTCGGGCGATTTTGACATTTGAATGCCTTGTCCTTGCCTCAGCTGGATCTCTTTTTCCGTTCTCTTGTCTTATCTAGAGTCTGCATCATTCTCATGGATTCCTGCTCTCTGTGTTCTTGGCTGCCCTATATCTGCAGAGAGTTACTTCTCTGCCCTCTGCAGTCCAATAGCAGCTCTCTAGTTCCCTTGGATATCGTATTGTGAGACTCAGCAATTCTAACTTTTTTTTTTTTTTACACTTAAAAATATAATCATCCTGTCACCTGTACTGTCCACATGTTCTAGTTTGGTTCAGACTCTCCAAAAGATTCAAAGGTAATAAGGTGGAAGTGTTTCCTATTTCATATTAGGCTTCTGCATCTGCTTTAATTTGCTTTAGGCAAAATATTTTTACAGCATGACTTGGAAGTGGAATTTAATAGTGGTCAAGTTCTAGTTGCAGTCATTCCTAGGGTCTAGGAGTATAGCTGGCAACTGGCACTGATACGTGAGCCCACATATATGAGCATGCACATACACAAGCATGCACATACACACACAGATTGATGCTTTTAACACCCCTATCCTTGCAATCTGCTGCAATGCACACCCCATCATGTTCAAACAGCCTGTTCTGCTGCACAGCAGAGGAACCGATGCACTAACGTGTCAGTAAAGAAGCTGATGAGAAATCATGCTTTGGCTTAATGAAACATCGTGGAGGAATTTTACAGTAGGGCAGAGAACAGGTATTTTGACAGGAAGATAAGGAGGAGAGAAGAGGTAAATTCCTAAATGTGTCATGTTGAATGCAAGTGATGGAGATGTAAAGACTATTAGGAATAAAAAGTGGAGAGGAAAAAAGATGGGAGAGGAGAGGGGAATGGAGAGCCTTAAGTACCATGAAACAGATTGAAAGAACGAGTGGTGAGAGAAACTGAGAGCATAAGCAAATTAAAAGCATGAACGTACTTGGGTGGGGAGGGGTTTGCAATGGTCTGTCTTAGCAGAAAACCATGATGAAGGAGTGAAGAGCATGAATACAAAATAAAAGGGTATAACTGAAGAGGAAGAGAAATCATACACATACTACTAAAAATTGGGCAGCTTTGCTTTATTGTATAATGTATACATTTCATAGTCTAAAACAAGAACTTGGTAACAGTGAGAGTAATGAGTTAAAATGAATAATAAATTGGAAAACTTAATGAGATAAATGTAGGACTGGTTGAAATCTGGGGAACCATTGGCTCACTGATTAAATGTGGCAAAACCTAAAAGTTGCATTGTCTTTGATAATAAGCAGTTTTCTGCCTCCTTTTAAAAAAGTAAGAAAGGAATAAATAATAATTTGTCTTTTGATTTACATATTTTGTGAAATATCTTTGTCCATTTCATGTTTGTTTGTAAAATTTCATGATATAATTTCAAACAAGAAAACAATCCTACTTATTTTCATAAGCATCTGTACTACCTAACATTTTTACTTAGTAAAATGAATTAAACATGACCTACATAATAGCTAAATATTTGTCATGGTAATGTTTTTTTGTGAGAGATAAATTATTCTGAAGTATTCAAATCTTCCAAAATAAATCCCAGATTGTGTTATTAGAAGGTAAAATAAAATTTATAAGACTGTTTTTTATGCAGAGGCATCATAAGAAAAGTAAAATGTTTCCCATCCTAATAGCATGTAGTCTTTTCTCAGAATACTCATACATAATTGTGTGAGCAAGAAAGCTTGTGCAATGTAGGGGGCTGACAGTTTCTGAAGAGACCATGGCATTCAGAAGTGAAAACTGTCAGCCAGGTGATAGACTGGCTTTTCTTGTGTGCTGAAGTTTGTGTTCAGTTCCATTACTGTGTGCAGATTTTGAAAACTAGGTCATCAGTGGTACAGCATCTTTTTATTATGATTTATACTCTGCATGTTTGAACAACCAAAATAATTTTCATGTGTACTATGAATCATAGCCCTATTTTATCCTTAGTTTTCACTTTTTTTCCTTATATAAGCAAACTCCTATTGATTTTGAGCAGATTTTCCTTGAATGAGAGCTGAGGAGGGACTGTGGTATTTGGCCCCAAGGATTGTATAAGCTAGTATTAATCATAAGAATTTGGAGACAATATATTTTAAAATTATTTCCTCTCAAATACATTACTACATCTTGCATGTTACTGGGAGCTGTCTGAATGTTGTTACCATATGGATAAATAAACTCTCCCATTCCCTGTTCACTCATTTTTCAGAGCCTCCCTAGTTTTCTTGGCAGGTTGAATTGCAGAAATACTATTGATGGGGCTCCTCAGCCCATGCACCCTGATTCTAAAGCTCTGTCTGAAGAGCCTGTTATCTGGCTTTTATTTATCCACAGCCTTCTTTTGAAGACAGCCCCCCTTGGTATAAATCTTGACAGCCTACATCAAGGTCTCAATCTCCTTTCTCCTTGTGATGGAGTTTGTGATCAATGGTAAGAAGTCAGCTCTGTCTCCTTTATATCTCTGGAGCTTTTAGAGCTCTGAAAATACCAAGAGTATGACCCTCAGTTATATATATGAAAATACTGTATTTTCCTCCAGAAAAAGAACAAGTAGGAACTTGTCAGTCAGTCTTTTTGAAAGCAAATTCTGTCAGGAAAGCTAGAGTCTGCATCTGTCATTTGGCTAAGGGAATAACTGTGGCCCAAATGTGAGGCACAGTGTAAAGCAGTGCTCAAATTAATGAAAGAAGTTGGTTGAAAAGTTTCTGCCCCCATACAGTAACTTTTGTGAACCAGGACACGAGCTTCATGTCAATTCTGGTGTACTGCTCATGAGCCTTTCCCACCAGAGTCTGCACACCTTGGAGTTTTGGTGACTCCTGCTATCATGGTATATGTGGGAAAAATAGGTATTTTTGCCAGAGAACTGGAGCCCAACGTGTCTGAGCAGTTTTACACTGGTTTGGAGAAAGCCAAATAAGAGAACTATTTTCATTTTAAATCATCAGAATGATGTTTCTGATACATATATATCTTTTCACTTTTTCTCAAACAGATTAAATTAATTATTCAGATTGGTTCAAAAATTCCTGTGTGTTTCTTGTGGATTTTTTTTGGTGGGATTTTTGAACCCATGTATATTGTAGATATAAACTTGTGGCGCCAAATGAATAATTTTAAATTTCAATAGAATGGTGTACATAATTGGAAATATATGCTATCAATTAAATAAGAATAGATTGAGAACAAACTAAACTAAACTTTTTTAGCCTTATGACTTGAAGGTCAACATTAGAGTACAGTGAATACTTGTAAATTGAAAATACAGGAGGAGAATAGGATGTTACTCTGAGAAAATGATGTGTTTTTTAAAAAAGCAATTACTACTCAAGAAATGAGAAGGGAATTTTGTGTACTGGTTGCTAATCAAGTATTGTGTATTTGTACACCAGTCATATTATTTTCTTTAATAGCTGCAAAAAATACAGCTTTTCAGATGTTATCTAATATGAAAAACAATATATGTAAAAAAAAAAAAAACCTCAAATCTTTTGCATAATGTTTTCTGATAACAGATGTAGATCTGTAGCAGCATAAATTAGAGCACTGTTCCAGAATGCTGCTGCATTTAAAGTTATGTCAGTCATGGGCAGTATTAGTGCCTGCTTCACTCCTGGTCTCTTTGGGCAGGGTTATTTCCAGTGATATATTCTTTTTTGATATAGCTAAATAGTTTTCTAAGTGCTTGTTTTTTAGCTATAATTAATCCTTTGAACATCTATAGCTGTTCCATTAAGATTCTCATAACTAATGAATTAAATCTGACAAAATCTCGTTGAAGATACATTTAATTTATTGGCTTTAAAATTCTAATGGAAGTAGTTACGGATGTCCAAAGGATTAAGGATTACTAACTAGGAGGTCAGTCAGCATTGCATCCATTTTAGAGATGAATAAACTGAGATGATGGGAGATAAATGATAAATGTAAAGAAAAATATGTTTGAAAAACAGGAATGGAAGCCAAAGCTTTAGTCAGTGTAGTTGCACTATAGGAAAAAAAATGTATTTTCACTGTTTCTTGAAGGCCTCATGATGTATAGTTCATTGCTTTTCATTTTAATTGCAAGAATGCCATCACTTTGAAAAGCATAGACATTGTATCTGAATTGTCCTAAGTTCGTTTCCTTCTCCTGCCTCATCCCTACTTTTTGTGACCTTTTGGAGAAGATATGGTTTCCGTCTTTTCAAAAACTGACAGTATTAATTCAATCTGTAACTTCAGAGATGGAAAAGAGTTAATAGAAACATTAATAAGTACAACCTTAATAGGATTTGAACTCGCAACCTTTGAAATATGAATTAGGAATTTATCTGTTAGTCTACACAGTCTTTCATTAGCAGCTGTGGGAATTTACAGGTGTTAAATTAGTTAGAGAAATGCTGCACTATTCCATGAATGCAATAAAAACATAATGAGAACTACAAGGAAATAAATTAATTCTAAGAAAGGAATCTAATATAAGGGCAACAAAGTTCAAATAAAGCCTGCTCTCTAGTTTTTAACAAGATTTCTGAGATGCCACCAATATTAGACATATTCCATTGTTATGCTTCACTTGTTGAAATATTTTCATTAAATGCAAACTTTAGTGATTTTTTTTTTTTTTTTTTTGCCCTCCCTCTTTAAAATTCCTTCATTTTAAATATTTCTTTCCAATGGTTTTCCTGTTGAAATGATATTACAGTGTGGTGGGTTAGAATTAGAAGCCTCAGTCAGAAGGATGCTGGCTGCTCTCAGGTGTTGATGAGCCCGGAGAGGGGGAGCACAGAGCTGCTGGAGATGGATAGAGCATGGAGCACTGCCCCTCAAGTGGGAAGGGAAAATGGATTGACCAAGGCTGAGTTATTTTTTAGATATGTTACAGCTTTAAAAATGTGTTTCAACTTCAAGGGCATTAAAATACTGTCATCTCAGTTGGCTGATGCATGAATTAAAAACCACATTACTAAATGTACCAAAGCTTTGGCTTCATGATGTTCATGAATGCTTTGCAGTTTTTTGTTATTAGGTTAAATAGTGCAATTTTAGGTTTTGCATTGCTTTTCTTCCTTTTGTTTTTAGAAAAACAAAAACTCAGGTGTAAAGCATTTTCAGTCAACAAATACAGGAATTAGTTGTACCTCGGCGAAGAGAGAATGAAGAAACTTGTTACAGGGGCTTATAGATGATAGCTCAGAGACCAGCTCTGTGGGCTCAGCAAATCCATATTATCCACATCCATGTAAGACATTTTGCTACATTACTCCCTGCAGTGTCTTCAGCAGAGTGTTACTGCTGGTGTACATTGCTACAGCAGTTGCAATGAAGGAAACAAATTACACTTGCTTGGTGAGGAGAGTGCTGGTTGGCACACAGGGCTGTGGTATAATAACTACTGAGAGGTCAGCACAGATCCCCCAAATCTGATCAATACATATATGCTGGCAATGACTGAGGGCTCTCGGTGTCTTTTGACTTAAAGCAAAGGCTGAGCAGTGAGGAGGGATGTAGTCAAAAGCCCCGCCCGACCTGAAGGAAAAGTGTGAGAAATGTTACTCCTTGATGGATCTTATATTCAATATTTATTAGAGCTGCCTGTGTCAAGCTCTGGGTATTTACAATTTGTAGAAACAGACATACCCATTTTGTCAAGAACTTTTGAATCATAAGCTGCAATGTGATCTGTGTTCCTGAGTTGCACCCAACTCGCCTGAATCTTAAGTTTGTAGAAATCTTTAAAAACCCACGAGCCATTCAGTGCAGCCTAGCATGAACAGAGTGAGACAATGTCAAATTGCTGAATGTCTTCTGACTTTCTCTTTCCATTTTTCCTGAGTAAGGGAGGTGGAAAACACTCCTGGACTATGGTAGCTTCTTTTTTTCCCCTTTTCCTCCCCTCTTGCTCTGAATTTCTTCCAAAGAATTTCCAATCATTAGGGAGTAGATAATAATTTCGGTTTTAGCCTTTGAATAGTCTTCTGGAATATTTAATCAAGTAGATAAGAATAGGATACACTCAGCTTCTTAAGTTTATACCCATGAGTTTCCTCTCTCCTAGAATTCGTGTTCATCATTTACAGCAAGTGGGTTAAGCTGAATAAAGGTCTCCAACCCATGAAAGAGTGTGTTAAGAAATACCCAGCTATGTTAGAGATTTGTTTTGTTTGTTGTTTTTTCCAATGACGTAAAAGAGCCTCTGCTGCCTGGAAGCCCTGGTTGTGAGCAAGCAACTTATATTGGTGATGGTACTGTCTGGCCCCTCTTCTCAAAGCTTTTTCTTGAATCACTGAATCCTGATGGAATAGTTATGGGACAGATATATTGCAGGCATGTGGACTGATTGTCAAGTAAATGTCTGTTGTTTTCTGTGGGTTTTCTCATTTTATATTAGCTGTCTTGTTTTCTGGCCCTTTCTATTTATTAGCATCTATTTTATATTGTGATATATCTTCAGTGCAGCATCCTGTAGTAAATACAGGGAAACTAGGACTTGTTGGCAGCAAACATGATTTAGGATAAAATTGCTGTTAACCTTGAATTCAGTTGTGTTGTATGACTTAAAATAGATTAGGAGTCTGTTCTGGTTCTTTAGAATTGCATTATTTATATACAAGTATATTGTTTTCATGGATTTAAATATATATTATTTACATTGAACATATATAGTACATTGAATTTAATACATTTTGAGAAAATACTTGGGATTTAATGACATATCATGACTTCTTAAAATTAAGGTTGAAACATGCATCACAAAAATGTTTCCTACATTATTTAAGAAAATATAACTTTTTCATTTATTATATTGCTGAGATAATAGCATTCAAATAAATCACAATTAGTAGTCTTTGCATATAGGGTATTCTTAGTTTAAAGATTTAAGAACATATTGTGTCATTATATTAAAGTGGAGCTATAGACACACACACATCACGGTATAGATTTTTGTGAAAAAACACATGATGAATGTCTTAATATTTTAGTTCTTAGGAAAAAATAAATGACCTTTACAAAATACACTGTAGTCTGAGCAATCCTAGAAGTCCTGTTTGATCACTTATTAATTAAGATTATTTTCTTTAAAATGCTTAATATTTACTTGAAACCTTTAAGATTGCTCACACTTTGTAGAATTAAAATAAGTAGCTTGAGAAGTCAACCAAAAGAAGAATTTGAGGCCAAATACTTCAGATCTCTCTGGAATGTATGTTGTACTTCAAACTTTTAGTTAGTTTCTGTTACCCTGCTTCACTTCATTTCATCTTTTGGAAGTAGTTTCTTTATGTCCTTTAACAGGATGTTTTAGTTTCTTGTGCATTTGTGTTGCTGGATATCACTGTTAGGTGAGTGAGAGGATTTTGGTTTTGTTTTTTTTTTGAGGGAGGTGATGGAGGACACTTGAAAAGGATGCAGGTGGCTCAGGGGTCAGCAGTGCCTCCAGAAGGTGGGTTAATTTTCCCTCCTCAGCACTGTCAGACAGAAGGCTGCTGACTTTGTCTCTAAACAGTATAATTTCAACTGTGCATCTTTTACTGGGTCCAGATGGATGTGAGTCCTTGCTGTTGCTATATGTTCTTTATTCCTGCATGTCTCATTTCTGACTGGAGATCTGAGGACAGTGTTCTGACTTCTCAGGGTAAAGTATGACCCCCACACATCCTTCTGCTATAATAAATACTAGTGGGGTATTTTTTCTCAGGCTTGTACCAAATGATACCAACAGTTTCAGGTGACCTTCTGTTCACTGTCTGGTCATTCCTTTAAAAAACAGTTTCACTGAAGTGTTTTGCTTGACAGCGACTTTCTAAATATTCCACTAAAGAAGCTGTAGTATTTAAGAATTTCAGCATGAATTATCCCCTCCATTATAGGAGAGAGACTCAATGACTCTTGTTCTTTTCTGTGGTTAACTGAAGGGACAAGCATTTTTTTACTGTGCTTTGTTTTTTACCTACCGATCATATTTAATTGTGCTGGGCCCCTTCCCACGTGCTCTGTTATGAAGGTATGGTAATTCAAATCATATAAAATGGGTGTTTTTTCCATCTGTCTACAAGAGGAGTTCAACTGTGGCTTCTGGACTAAACTCTTTCTTCAGTCTTTCTTGTATCTGGAAGTTTCCAGAAATTCCCAAACCTCTGTCTCATGTCTCAAGTATGTTTTATATTTCAGTATTCATTTTACTGTTCTATTTCTTTATTTTTTTAAAGCAGTTTGACATAGCTGAATTGACTCTTTAAATCACAATCTATTGTAGGAAGTATGTATAAAATATTATGAATACTCTCTAAAATTTCTGCTAGAGATGAGTTAAGATTTCTGAAAGCAAGTCTGATTGTCCTCCAAAATCTTACTGGAAGAAGAATCAGATGCTTTGTGTGTCCCTGCCTTGTACCTTCCACTCCTACTCAGGAGGAAACTGCTTTAGAGACCCTTCCTGCTCAGATAAATGTGGGCATGGGCATTACTCACAGCATTAATAGACAATAGGACTCTTGCTCCCAGGAAAAATAAAGAAACATAATTCTGGGTTTTAGCATGCATGCCCTCTCTTTTTCTAAAGCACATGAGAACTCTAGAAGGGGTCATTAGGCAGGTTAGCTTGGTATGTTTGGTAACAGCCTTGCAAGGGTCAAACCAACTCCCCAAAAACATAGGTTCTTTAGGCAGAGCATGTGCAGCAACACTGACACTATTACTGGAGTGAGAACGACAGATTTTGGTGCATGGTTGGATGAATTTATCTAATATCCTAAAAGGTAATTTTAGTCTGCAAATTAGCAGGATATACATTGTTCTGTAAGTGATATACAGTGTTATTGTACTGATTTGGACTTAGGAGTGTGGGTAAAATTAAAGCAGTTGTGTATTTGCTTCCTGCAGTGTTCAAAGTCTGGAGTAACTTACGCATGTAAAGGAAAAAATATTAGATTGATTAGTAGACAAGTAATAGATTGTACAATAAATATAGCCATGTGTAGGTAATGGGAAATTCTGTATGGGTTTTAGCCTGGAATTTGTATGCATTGAAAACAACCTTATGTAGCATTCTGGAAATCTCAGCTTTCAGATAGTCGGCTGTCCTGCTGCTTTGTTCAGTTTCTTTCAGAATAACAGCTGGGGATTCCAATAGCTCGATGGCACATCATATCTTGGGCTAGGGTAAGGATCTCATTTAAATAGAGCAGTACTTTCTATACAAAAAAAGTTAATATTTTAGTGTGACATGCAAAACTGATGAATGACATTCTGTAAGTCCAATACCTTTTTTTTCAGCCTGTGGCAAATATACCACTCCTTTTGTAAAGGCCAAGAAATTAATGAACAATTTTATTCTTCCCCTTTACAGCCTGCACAGAGTAATTATGTATTATTAATAATGCAGCAGTACAAATGATATTAAATGAACTACATTTGTTAATGTAGATCTTATCCAACTGCTTTTTCTATCGGTGGACTGTTTCTCATCAGGGGGTACTAATTAGCTCTAATATGTGGAACGATGGGACAGAAATCCAATCAGATAAATAGGATAGATCTGGAAAAATCCAGGAAGGAAGAATACAATTTAAGATTCTGAATGTATTATTAAGAGGAGAGATGAAAATTTATGCTATTTTGCTTTTACATATATTTGGTCATTTGAAAATAGTATCAACTCTTGTTCTACTAGGTCTATAAAGACTCACAGAATAAGCCATTTGTCAAAGCTGTAATGTTTGTTTTCTTTTGCAGTAATAGAAGTGCATGTAAAAGCCTTTGGAGTCTTTGCTGTGTTTGCTCTTGTATTTATTCAAGCTACTGTGTTACTGAAAATTAGTGATTGTCTATTGCTGTTAGATTTTTTTTTTTAAATCCCTAACCTCCTGATAAAGTTCTTTCTCTCTCTCTGTCTGTTTGAATAATAATCTGTTAATTTTTACCCCTATATTGTCATATCTTTAAGTGTGGTTATTCAATAAATACACATGCATAATGCATAAATGGCCAGGATTTGATCTGACTGCCTAGAAATCAATGAAAAGATTATTGTAGACTTCAGAGGGTGTAGTATGACACCAAGCAATCATTCTTGTAGCTAATGTACTGTTGAGACCCAGTTCATATCAAAATGAAACCAACATAATTTCATTTGAAGGCAGAGGTTACATCTGTGTTTACAGGACAGAAATTAAATTAAACTCATACATTATTAACTCTACTTCAGATTTGCATTGTGTTTCTTGTTAGTAGAGTCCAGGGGTTCTTGTATGCTGTGGGATGGACCATATATAATTTTCATTTCCTGCCCATCTACAGCACCCTGAAACTGGAAACTTGTTTGAAAACCTGCGGTAACAAACTCGGCACTCTGTCATCTAAAGGTTTGTAAACCATCACAGCAGGCACTGTTTAAAAGCCTCTAGCAAGCTGGATTGCCTCATACATTTTTAAAGATAATCAATTATACGACTTTATATTCCCTGTGCAGCGGTGGAATGTGTTCCTATTCCATAGTGACTCCACCCTTCCCCAGCCGACCATCAGTCACACCATAACAATGCTGGCACACCCCATTGCCACCGGCTGGTTTGGGGTGAGGGCTGCAGCCAGCCCTGGGGTGCACCCCCAGCATCATCCCTGTGGGGTGGGAGCCACTGCTGGGCATGTGTTGGTACAGACAGCAGCCTCAGGAAACAGAGCACTGTCCTTAAAACTCTGCACAGCAACATATAGATCCAGAACTATTTACATTTTAATACAACTATTTCATGTAATTAAAGTAAACAGATAAACAGATCAATATGTTGTAACACATGTATAAATATATAGATAGACATATTGCACAGAAATCTTAATATTTCATCCAAATTAAATACTCTCTTCCAAATATGCCCTGTAGGAGTTTTGCTCAAGGCTATGCTTAGGTATAGTCAAAAATTCCCGATAGCTAGTCACAAGGGAAAATATGTTCTCTTACAGATAATTGCTACTGGCAGCTAGAGACCTAGAGAATTTGATGTGCAATAATGTGACCTGACTATGTATTAAACTTTTTTGAAGGACATGTGTAGAAAAATTTTATATGCTTCTCACACACTGTTTTTTTTTTTAGGATTTCACTTGTGTTAGCACATTTTTAACAACTTTCCTATGTTTAATATCTGCTACATTTCATCCTAATGTTCTCAGCCATAAATGAGCCTAATATTTTGAGGTTTTTTTGTTTGGTTTTTTTTTTTTTTTTTTTTTCCAAAACAAATGAGCTTAAAAAAACTTAGGGTAAAGAGGAGATGGGAAAGAGAATAAATCCCAGGTCACTTGTAAGAAATATGTAAACAAAGATTTGCATTTCTGATGATAGAAGTGGAGGAAAAAAAAACCCAGTAAATATTTTTTCTTTAAAAATACGTGAGATTAACCATTCAACAGCTGCTTGTTTCTCCTGCTTCAGTTTGACTATTTTCTTGTAAGCACCCAGTTTGTATCTATATACTTGCTTCTTACCATTCTGTCTCTTAGAAAAGCCTAAAGGATGATTGCCTTTTTATACTAAAAAGGTTATATGTTGTATATTGCCTTTAATCCTATTAGGAAGCACATAGGATTTATACAAAAATAAGTCAGAATTGTTTACTGTTAGACTTATCTTTTACTTTAGTGCTGGTTTGTATTATCTGTTTCCCAGTATCTGGGGTTATTACTAACCGGTGATGTGCAGTTTGAATTTTCATAAAATGCGAGGAACTGAAAATAAGCTTCCAAATGATACAAAATGACACAACTTTTATAAATATCTTTATATACCTTTTAAAAATTATTGATATAATCTTGTTTTATTGTTGGCAGATGGCAATAAATATTCCTGTTCGGTGGCCAAAATTAAAAGACTGAGGTAACTGTTTCCCTGAATGATAAAGTCCTGTTGTTCCTTTTATTTAAACCCCATCCCAGATCCCAAATTTAGATCTATAGTTGATACAAGTCACAGAAACTTTTATTTTATCTTTATCATTTCCATTTTTCTTCCCACTATATATGAATACAGACAACAATACAGTGTTTCCATGTAAGTTGTGATAATATTTTGGTTTAACATAGACATCTAAATAAAACATTGTTTGACATTGTTAATACAAAAGACTGACTTCTTATAAAGAAAGTCATGGTTTTGCAATAATTTATATTATAATATATGGTATTTGTGGAAAATAGTAGAATTTAGATTATAGGAATTAAATAGAGAAATGAATGGCACAATTATTCCTTCAAACTCCTTGGGCTGGTCAATTTAACAGGGATATAATCTTTCTTTGGTGCATCTCAGTTTTGTGGAGATGAGGTCAGGACAGATGGTTTGCTGAGATTCAGCAAGTCTTTAGTCTTGATCCCACCTTCTTCTGAAGTTCTTTCTTTGCATTGCTGCCACAAAATAAGTACATTTGATAAATAAGGTTCTAATGGGAAATTATGAAACTGTCCCACAATTTTGTCAAGAAGGAAATCCTGTGGCTTGCTTGTCCCTGGGGTGTACCTAACTCAGCTGGATGAGTCCTAATATGTTGGAAATCTGATCTCTCTGCCTTTCCAGAGATATTTTAATTAGAAGTTGTTGCATTTTGATAGAAGCATTTTTGTGCTCCTTCAATTCCACAAGAGAGCATCAGTGGAGTTATAAACACATATTTCCAGTTTTCTGTGGAGATGTTCTGGTCTCAATTGCTGTATGAGGTGAAGTAGACAGGTGGCATCAGGTGGTTATCAAATAAAAGATGAAGGCAGCAGCAGCAGCAGGTTACAGCCTTGGGCTCAGCAAATATTCAGCTCAACTGCAGCAGGTTCAGGCCTGAGGCAGGAGAGTAGAGCTGACTCCTGCAGAAACAGAGTCAGACCTGTCACCACTGCAGCTCATCCATGGACATGTGCACCGGGGATGCTACAGAAACGTTGTGGAGCCGTGCAGTTACGGGTCAGGCAGGCAATTTGCACCATCTGGCTTACTCCTTAAACCCAGAATTCCCCCAGAAATGGGAATTGGGTAATACCTGCTGAAAAATCCTATTCATTGAAAGGTGCATTACTTAGAAGAATTTGAAAGTTGTTTCTTTGGAATGTGTAGAGAAAGACAGGTGAAAGCAAAGAAACTATAAACAGACATAAAAGATGTCCCAGTCTTGGCTACTGACAGCTGCTGAACAGGCCCATTAGGTCAGTGTAGGATCCTGAGGATCCTGGGAAATGAGAACACAGGATCAGCAGAATTCATGGCCCGAGAAGGAAAGCATGAAAGAGGCAATCTTTTGCATATATGTCTGTAAGGAAATCTATGTTCATGCAAATCTATATGCCTTTCTTTTATGTATTTGCCCCAATTAATGTTTTTTAGCCCCAAACCTCTCTTTTTCTTCAGTACTGGTCTAATTTTTTTTCTCTCCATAACCTGTGCTGCTCTTGGATCCTTAAGACCAAAGTTGGATATAGCAACTTTACTACTGTACTTTGAGCAGCAAAAAAATTAAAGATCATCCCTTCTAAAAAAAAATCTATGTGATAAGTGGAGCTTTCCATCTTCTAAAATTCAAAGCATAGTATGTATATTTTAACAAATAAAAAAAATCTAGGCCTATTTTAATCTTAACAGTGAAACTTTAATCACTTGAGAGTAGAGGGAGAACGAGTTGTTTCACTATCTAGTTATAAACGTTTGGGTTTGTTATTTCTAGCATTCAGAGCTCGAAGTCACTGGGAATCTTTCCATAAATATGAAGCAAGAGATCAATCCTGAGAGGACAAGTTTTATTAATTGAAAGGCTAGACCTCAATAAAGTAAAGTGAAATATAATTCATAGAAATCAATCGATGTGTTGTTCCTCGAATATCCATGTAAAACAAAACAAAAAACTGCTATGGCTTTAACTATATCCTGCTAAAAAGTAGATGAAGAAACAGGAAGAAGATATGAAGAAAAGGTCTCTCTGTCCAGAACACTGTGTCTTCTTTACACATGAAGCACTTCTGAAGTCAGTGATAGTACAGACTGGGAAAATGCTAACTTGAGAATTGCAGCCTGAGAAACATGAGGGCAATCTACCAAGAATTTTTCTCTTTTGTCAAGCATAGTTGCATTGGTTTGAAATGGAAAAAAATTGATTAACTGAGGACAAGATTTTTCATTTCAAAGAAAGAGAAATGAGAAATTTTGTAGTCTCATCAATGACTTCGAAACACTGGGGCAAAGAAAATATATAAACTTGCTGCGTAATTCTGTAATGATTTAGATCAGTGACAGACAGCTTGTGTCTGAATTCATCTGTGGGTTCGCTTTACTGGGATTTCTAAAGCAAATGCTGAGGTCTAATTCAGGGGGCTGTTATGGAATGGTAGAACAATCCACAGGGGATAAAATTATTTGCTAACACCAGTTAAAAACAACCTAATTACTGAATAAGCAATTTTTTTTAAATTAAAAGTATCTTAAAGTTTCTAAACAATGCACATTTAACATAGAGTGGTATCTCTGAAGCAGGTGTCTCCTTGACATGTGCATTCAAGCTGTTGGTGGTGACCTTGTAGGGCAAAGCAGTTTTGAAAATTCGTTTTTGCCTCCCAATCTGTGAAAATAGTGCTGTAGTGAAGATTTAATAAAAGTCATAACTTCTCATATAAGCTTATTTCAGCAAAGTAAACAATTAAAATAACAAATGTCAGCTATTTCTCAGCTTGACAGTTAACACAACACAGCTTTTGCTTAGCATGATGTACAGAATGTATGGGAGGTATACCTATAATTCATTTTACCTAGGTATGGTTCACCTATTATATTTTAATACAGTGATAAATTAACAAACAATGCAGCAGTTTTCATAGTGGTGTCAGAGCTTGGGGAAAACCCATCTGGCATGCAAAAAGTGTACGGCTAAAATACAGGAGAAAAATGAAATTAGGGAATTTCTGAAGGATTTTAAGCTTTGCAAAGCAAAGAAAAAAATTTGTAACCCTTTCTCTTGACTAAGTTCTGTTACCTACTGGCGTGGAGCAGAGATATAGGAATAAGGTTTCGCATTTTTATTGCAACATGGTTTTTGCCTAAAATGAAAAACAAAAAGCAAGAAGGCAGAGTTATGGTTTTGAGTTACATGTCCCTATGAAGTTAAATGTCATTCAGGAGCTGGGTCAGAAGGAAGCTGCCACCACATACTCTAAGAAGCATTATTCTGACAAAAGGGGTGCTGGACCTTAGCACAAGCTAAAGCAGCTCTCGGGGGTTTTGCTCTCTATTGCCACCTCTTCTACCGGGTGGAATCACCAAAAGGAAGCAGCCTAGCCACGAGTCTCACATTGCCTGCATCCAGCAGCTTTGCAATTCTGAAATGGATTCTTTATGTAAGCTCTAGTTCTGCTGCAGGCATTTCTGTGGATGCTTTCTTCTGTTGTTGGCCTGATTGTTTGGTGTAAAAAGACATAAAAATGAACATCTGAGATTCAGGTTTCCATTCTTGACCTTCACCTGAGCAACCTTGTTAAGTCTGTGAGCGGAACTAAAGAGTATAGTGTTTATAGCCTCTCATTTTGCAGTTCTGTTTTTGTGAAGCCAACTTGAAGTGACTTGAACAGAACTTTTAATTTCAACTACAGACATCACTCATTTGAATAGGCAGAACTGCTTGCTCTTGCCTCTTGGAATCCTTGAACTAGGAGAGCATGCTTTGAGAAATTTGTCCTTAACCTCTGCCACAGGTTTCTTAACTGCAAAGTACATAAAATGATTTTTTTTTCTGAATAGCTTGTGAAACAGAGATAATTCCCATTTGATTTTCTTGCAGAGGTAAGTGTCCTATATAGCTGAGAAAGCAAATTGTGGAGATAGGTGAAAAGCCAATGTAAATAAGGTGATAGATTCAGAAAAGTCTAAGCACAGGTCCAAAAGCAGTCAACAAGGTTATGAGTCCTCACCTCAGAAGTCAGCATTTTAAAAATTTGATGGTCAGTGACTAGGAAGCTTAAAAGTCAATAACAATGTACTTGGTATATTTCTGCAGGAGCAAAGAGAATTTTTTCCTAGAGAAGTTTAATATAATCTAAATCTGTTTGGGGTTCTGCTTTCCTTCCTGGATACAGTTAAGAAAACCTCTTTTAAATAAATAGTAAAATAAATGAGTGGGTTCTACATTTTAATTTTTTTCTGATCCTGTACTCTAGGACACAATGCTTCTTATATTCAAGGAGAGGGATGTCATGTGTGAGAACACTGTCAGAATACTGATAGTGCAGATTTAAATTTCTCCATGAATATCTGAGAATGTACCAGCCATAAAAGGAGAAACCTCATCCCATTCTAACTGTTTTTATTTCTTTTTCATCCTCAGGGATTGGAGCACTCCAAACTATGTAAAATGTAAATATTTTTAAAAGTCATTAAAAACGTTACATTCATCCCTTTTCTAAGTCAATGAATCAGGGAGAGCACAAATCAGTTTCTGGATGCTAATTATAGGGCAGCCCATAGAAAAAAAACCCTTCATCCAGCCTCCAAGAAGACACTCACTGAATTTCAACTTCTGTGTTACAATTTTATTCACATGGATGTGCTCTTTCTATCTAGCATTTAAGTTTTGGCTGGCTTTGGGCTTGATGTTATGCTGCACATTATATTAAGTAGAGTCACTAGGAAAGAGTGGTGCTGCAGACCTTCCACATCAGCTTTCTTGCACTCTTCTCCTTGAGCACGACATCTTGTGTGAAGTGCTGGTTATTTGGCATTTATAGAAATAAATAGTGCTGGGAGTAAAAACAATTAGTTTTTTCTTAGCCTTTAGAGATGGCTTTTATTGCTCTAAAATGTTGCTTAGCCTGATTAACAAGGTTAAGTAAGGATATGAATATTTTTATCATTGCAATCAATGTAACTGTAACCTACGTAATTTTTATGGCAGCATTGATTCCATGAAGCAATGGGAAGGAATCATTCTGTTGGCTTGAAGACTGTCTGCAGAGCAATTTAGCAAGAGGAAGCCAGGAGTAGTCTGTAGTAGATGAGAGACTGGTTTGGCAAGAGTTATTGAAGTTTTCACTGGCAATTTTTGCCTTGTGAGTCTGCAGTCTGTCAGTCTCTAGGAAAGGAGTACTCAAGGTACTGAAAATAAATGCGGGCGTTAAAGACCAACTTGTGAACTCCTTACCATGGGATGTGTCTGCTGAGAGAGCTGAATCCTGATACTTTTATTTCTGTGGGTAGAAATGATGGTTATTTCAACTCTGTCCCTAAGGAAAGGCCTTCATTAGGTGTGTGTTTGGTCTTCCACCACAGACCTCTTAGATTTGAGAGGGGGAGCTTTTCTTGAAAGCTGAACAGCCTGTGGAACTTGCACTTAGAAAGTGATTAATTGTCTAAAAAGGGCAATTTATTTAAAATTAAATCATGGAGTAATATTTATCAAAGTAGAAATCTGGTAATGTTTAGCAAACAAGTGCACTCACAGAGAAAAGTTATAGTGTGTGAATAATCCCAAGACACCTCATCTCCACAAATTGCTATGTGCCAGCTAAGCAGCAGGAGCTATGTGTGTTCTCCTAACAACTGCAAGGTAAAACATGTTGGACTGCAGTATGCTAATTTTTTTGAGAAGCTATCTGGAAAATAGTAGAAGACACTACATGTTATTTCACATTTTCCAAGTGTGTGCAGATGGTGAGTTACCAGGGCTCAGCTGTATGTTCCCAGCAGGACACAGCAAACTGAATGTGCGTGGATCCCCCATGCAATGAATAATATTAAAATCATACTATTAGGCAAATCAGACATGCCTAAAACATTTTTGAGAAGATGTAATGCAATTGTGAGTGTACTATTTTAAAACATTTAAACTCAGTGAATGAGCTCATGCAAATTATATGCTGTAGCTGTTGAATTGTAAAACACCTGATACCAGTAATGGTAAGAAGCTGACATATAGAGCACTGAACAAAATTTTGGTTGAATTTTTCTATCAGATATGGCTTAATTATTCCCAGGACAATGTCAGTCCAAATATTGAAGAACTTTGGCTTATAAGGTGATTCTCTTTCTACAGTGAATGTAAACAAGAATCAGTATCTGCAGAAGGACTGAGGCAGAGATGCTGCTGGAGCCAGAATGAAGGTCGAGCAGGACCTGGGGCAGCTCCTAAAGGCCTGTGCTCCCTGGCAGATGTGAGCCAACTCTGGAGTCTTACAGTGCCAAATCAGCCCTCAAACTTCAGTCTATGTGTTGTTTGTAGAGGCCACCACAGCACCACTGGGACACTTCAATGGGTTGTCCTCAACAGGGATAAAAAAAAGTACAGGTTGGAATTTTTCAAGCCCTCTTATAAAAACTTGTATTTGATACATTATGTTTATACAGATCGTTGTGCTTAAATGTTATGTTTCACTTCATGATATTTTTGGCATTTTCAGTATTTATGCAGTTATGGTTCACAAAATAAACATGGCGTTCTTGGCATTACTGGGAAGGAGCCATCTTGCTGATCCAATTCTGTATAAAATAGGCCCATTCTACTTGTGCAACACTTTTTATAAAGAGAAACTTCTGGCCACATCAAAGAAGGTTATAAGCAGCAGGAAGGGAGCTATAATTCCCACAGGCCTAATACAGCTTTTGCTATGATCTGTGTCAATATATGTATGCCAGAGTGGGTCAAACAACATGAAATAGCTCAAATATTTGTCTTTGACACAAATAGAATAAGGCTGTTGTGTTATTTTTTGCAGCTTTTAAAATACAGAGTTAATAATTGCTATTACAGTGTCTCTTTTCACATGCTATGTTTAATTATATCTGCTGTGAGAAAGGAAATCCTATTCCATTTTCCTTTCAAGGCATTAGTCATACACTTTCAGCACTGGCATTTTAGGTGCTCCTGATAACTTTCTGATGACTTTTTGTTTTGGTCATATTTTTCTTCCTTCTTACATGTTAGTAAGAGCTGAATTGAATGTATCTCAGTTTGTATCTGTCTTCTACCTACGAAAGCAAACAGTTCCAGTGCAGCAGGATCTCTCAATGCTCCTTTAAAATGTTTTGATTGATGAAGTTTTTAATTTCTCTTAAACAATCCTAACATGTGGTTCCTCTATGTGAGGGTCATGTATCCGGAACTCAAATTGATGATGGAGCATTTTACACAAAAATCTGTTACTTCAGGAAAATAATAAGAGGAAAGTGTCTTTGCATTCAGTTGATTTGTGAGTAAAATTGGAATTTATTCATTAAGTCATGACTTCTTGGTGCTGTGTAGTATCTCATCAACTAAAATGCATATTATAACCACTTCTCAGATAAATATTTATTGTGATCTGCTGCACAGTACAACCCAAAGTTACACAAGGTATAGGACTCCTGGAAAAAGCTGTGAACACGTCTGATTAAACTTATGAACTAAGGTTTAGTCAATTGCATGAAATAGGAAAGTTGCTTTTCATAAAGGCAGGACATCAAAAAGTGTGTAGTATTTGTAGAGTCATTTTGTATGCAACTCTCTGCAGTGTGAGCCTTGTTCTGTTGGGTCAAAACCCCAAGGTGAGAAGTAGCGATCAGCTTTCACATCTCTCTCTTTCTAATTATGAATGTTTATTTTCAACTCTAATTCACCTGTGGTAGTGCTTAGGTCCAGGTGTGAGAAGAAGACTATTTCTCTAGAAAATGGTATCAGGCATTTACCTGCTTAGGATATTATACACTTATTTCTTGTGACTGTTTCTAGAAACTAGTCACAGTGTTGTCTGGCTCACAGTGGAGACTTCTGGAAAGGATTGCTAAAGTAAACTAAAATAAAATAAAATATGCTTTATAGGACATTGTTATAATGGTGAATTCAAAAGAAATATCCTTGTCACTGATCCCAGATTTCAATAGGAAATATCTTTGGATATCTTTGATCTTTAGAGATTTTAGTATAATATTGCAGTCTCAGGCAGTGGAATTTCCTTAGTGTCTGAACAAATAATTCCATTACTGCTGCATATTTAGGTGCACCTGAGGAGGGACAGAGTGTGTCCTTTCACCTTTTTTAAGCTTCTGATATTATGGTTTCATAAGGGTTTTTCAAGTAAAACCAACAGGAACTGCAGACACTCTGCACTTGCTAAATGCAGGCTAGGTCTTTATTTTCCAGGGTGTTAAACACCTTTTGTGCTTAGTGACTCAAAGGCTACTGTACTTGCTCAGCACCTCAAAAATGTGAGTCCTTACTGCAGGTAGGCATAATGGGAAATACTGGCTGTTTTCCCAGAAGGAGTTGGGTTTCGCACTATGCAGAAGAGGAGGTTTTGTCTTTACCCACTCTTTGTCCTCAGGCTCACAGGTGACATATATTTAGCTGTTATTGCTGGTACAGAATAACTCATTACAATGCAAGAGCCCAGTCTTCATGCTTCAGTCACTCTAAAGACTCCTCTAGTAAGCAGCACTGCAGCTCTTATAGTGAAGAGAGCTTTAAAACTATTTAAAGCTGTGAGCATATATGAAGAGTCTTCCTTGAGAACCACAACTTTTTATAACGCTGGGTAAATGCTGCTCAGTTGCATTTGGTGTAGCAGAATCAGTAGCACTTGACAGCTGATTACTTACAGAAACTGAAAGAAAAATCTCATTCCTTTCTCTCTCTTCAAGATTGGTAAATTTAAATGCACTCCACTAAACCAGAGAAATGAGTAAAGTCCTTTGTAGAGAGTCTTCTACACTGGCTGGTAGATTTAGGACAAGAGGGTTGAGAGGGTGAATAACAACAGCTGTATCTCCTGTAGCTTGGAGTCTCTATCTCCCCAATACTGGCACCAGCACTATTGTCATCAGCCCAACATCTTTGTCACAAAACACTTGGAAAAGCAAAACTAATCATCTAAAATTAGGGGATGCCACTGACCCTCCCCAAGAAATTGAAGCACTATATATTAGCCGTTTCAAAACTAGGGGTTATTATTTTTGTAGCTTGTTTCTTTGTATCTCATTTTAGAACAGAGTTTAGGGACATCATAAACATCTCAAGCTTGACTTCATTAATTAAGTGAACTAGAATGCTTGTATGAGGCTGCTATTTTGTGGAATAGCTCTTTCCCTAAAAATAATGGATTTCTGTACACAGCATATATTGTTGACTTTGCAGCTTTATAGATTTCCTATGCTCTAAAGATTAAATCTTTTCAGCTACTAGTCATTCACTTAATGGATTGCTTATATTGACAATGACTATTCCTATTTCATGAATATAAAAGAAAAATTAATTTGATAATTGGCTCTATTTACTGGCATTTTTCAAGTGAAGGTTAATATATCTTCTATAGATATTGATTTCAAATGGTGCACATGTATTGATCAAATTTAAAGTTCTCTGCCCTCTGCAGAGGAGGACTCTTCCAACTAGAAATAGTAAAGTGGATCCAAGAAAAGGTTGCTATTTTAAGTGAAACTTACATCACATTGTTTCAGACAAAGGTACTTGCACCTTCACTTACTACAGGATAGTACTTGTAAACAGATTGTCTGAAAAAAATAAAGACCTTCTCCTGTCAGGGTAGTATCAGGGACAATTTTATTCACCTTCCTGTAAATGCAGGGAAGTCAGCTATTAATGGACTTATAAATTGGAATACATATGGTATATATGGACTTATAAAAGGCACTGTTGGTTTGTGTTTAGCATTATGCAACAGCAGTAAGAACGTGGTATTTTGGTCATCCAGAAGCAGTTTAGATCAGTAGCAGTTTAGTTTAGGTTGTACTGTAACCAGAATGATGCTGCAGTTTCTTTTTCATGCCAAAGTAAATCTGCATCACATAAATCTATCTTGGACGCCTCGCCAATATTTATCACGATCTCTATTGAGAAATGAATTACCATTTTTTGCAAAATGATTAAGCATGACACACGTAGTTTAGCTGGGTCTGGTTCTGTTGCTTGCTATGGGGGTTTAGTCTGGTTGTGGTTTATGAGCTGGCTACAGTAAATCCAGATTACCTGTAATATTTTTCTCTCAACATGTGTGGTCTTTTGCTGTGTTTGAAAATTAAATGTAATTACCTGTCAGACCATTCACACTGAGGGTTTGCCTTTTCCTTTGGCAATTAGTAAATGGGATTTTGCGTTTAGCTTGAGCTGTGGGGTATGGCCAGACAAGCTGAGCTTGCTAACCCACTCTGCACTATGCCTCTGTCCAGGCACAGATTTCTGGAGAGGGCAGCTGCTGGTGGCATTGCTGCCCTTCTGCTGAAAGGTGCTAGATTTGGGGGTGCCTTTTGGGGTGGATGTGTAAAAATAGCTTTCAGTGTTCCTCCTCTCTTTGCTCCTGGCAGGTTTTCTTACCAGCCACAAGTGGCTGATAGTGGTGTCATGTCCCAGGAGCAGTGAGGACACGCATGCCAGCAGGTGGTTCTGCTTCAGCAGAGATTTATGGGGTTTTTGGTGTCTGCTAGGCATTAGGAAAGAGCTCCATAAGCTGCCCCATGGCTTTGATTTGGATTTCATTGAAACATTAGAGAACTTGTTCAGCAGGCTATTTCATCTTTGCTTTGATACAGATTGAAAGGCTTAGCATAACATATAGTGTGTAATTTTTACCAATATAGTGTTGGTGAGGATTACATGAAGGCATCTTTGACTATGCTTAGCATTCTGTTTAGAGATACTGCCTCATTACTTAAAGCCTTGAATGCAGACTCTGTTTACTACTGGAGTATTAACTCTATCTTGAGTTTGGTCTATCATGAAACCTTGATGTTGAATGTTCTAATAATTTTCTTTTGAGTTAACCAACTGAGAGGGAGTAAACACAACAGCTATAGTTAGCAAAATTTGGCAGCTAATAAAATAACATTTTTTTTCTTTGGGCACATTAGTTTCTCTAATAATTGAATAATCTAATCTAATTCTGCAGTTTGAGATTATAAAATTTATTTTTAAAACCAATTTCTTAAAGTTTTCCATGTTGTATAACCTGATTAAGATTAATTAATTGAAGAAAGGCTAAGTCAGGTGTGGTTAACTTACTGTAAATATGGTACCTGATTTTAAGCAAGGATCTTGAATATGAACAGATTCAGTTCCTGCTCTCTTCTGGAGGTTAATTCAAAGACTGACCTAAACTCACCTGGTTGAGCTGCATGACCTGTGGGATCATAGCTGAAGACTGTATGGCTGCGGGCATACTGAAATTATTATTTCATTAATATTTTCCACCAGTTCATAAATTAAACATTTATCACATAGAAACTGTTATACTTCAAAAGATTATGGGGCTCAGCTTTGTCCTACCTCAGGCAAGAATTGTATTTTTTGCAGTGTAGTTTTACCAATGGATCATGAATCCGAAGTTTTATTTTATGTCTTCTGAATAAATAACTCTATGAACCATAGATCACAAAACAGGTGCTGACTAGTTTCCTTTGTTGGATGCCTCCACTTGTACTAGATATCTTAGATACATAGTTTTTGCTATGTTGTTAAAAAAAAGGTATGGTCTGAGTTTTTTTGGACATAATGCAGTCCCTCACAGTGTTATGTTGGTATACACAAGAGTTTCTCTTAAAGTATGTCAATATTCACCCTGTTATTGAAGGTGCTGTTACTATTGTGGACTTTAATGTGGGGTATAGATCTTTCCCAGAATCTGAGAACTAAAACACTGCATATGGCCTTGCTGTCTTCATTTTGGAGGTGGACAAGACATCAGATTAGGTAGGTCAGCACATCAGTAGGTATTGAACTCACCGTAAAGGAGCCTTGGAAGAATGGTTAAAGAAACATCGATTTTTTTAATGCTAGAAATATTTGTGCATAGGATGGATTTCCACATTTGCCCTTTACTACCGCATTGACAAAAAAATAAAAATCCACACTTGTTTGTTTTTCATCAGGTGGAAATGTGTTGTACACACAAATATTTGCCACCTTGTTTGACCTTGTCCCAAGATATTTACGTCTTGGAACCCATTGAAATTTTCTTGTTTTGTTGGACTTTAAAGTATTTGGCAGTGAAAGAGATGTTGTTGACATACCAAATATTACTTTTAGCTTTAACTGCTTATCATACTGTATATGCTGCATGGAAATGAGAAACATTTAAACAAGTTGACTTCATCTGCTCTTTTCAAGACAGAACTATGTTTATTTAAAGGAAGGAATAAACAGCCAAGGTTCAAAATACTGAGCCTAATATACCTGAGTAAAATAATAATAAACCTTTTCTTAGGGATATTTGAAAAACATCTGTGTTTGTGCTGAAATGCTCCTTGCCTTAAGAAGAAGATAAATAAGCCCCACCAAAAACAAACCAGAAAACTACAAAACCAAACTGACCTGTATTTCTGTTAAGATATGGCCATTCTGAAAGATGAGGGCACATTGGCACAGTCAGTCCTAGCCCCTACCAGGCATGACAAGTGTCAGAGACGCAGAATTTAATAATGGATCTCTTATCTATGGAGTAAATGGAAGATCAGCTCCCTTTCCTGTTCATTATAGGGTTAGCAGGACCATATCTGCTGCCTCTCTGTCTCCTTGAGAAGTTCTCCCTCTTTCTCCTGAGATGGGAAACAAAAATCTGGTTAAAAATTAGTCACATGGGCTCACATCACTCACATGTTTCTTTAAGGGGAATCAGAAGCATTTCTGGGTCTTAAGTGGCCTTCATGCCCCATTTTGACTCCCACATGCTATGATAATAAAATAAACTAGTATGATTTCAACTAAAACAGTAAATTGAAATTTCAGGGTGAAAGGATAACAAAAAACAAACCAGCTGAGAGTAAATTGGGAAATCAGGGGGAGAGGTTAAGCTGGAAGACAGTAATAATTGCAATAAACATCCCAGAGGAAGTACAACCCAAGTGAGTTTTGCTGTAATGTTGAACTCCCAGCTAAGTGATTTGTTATTGCTTACCTGAATTACAGCATCTGCTAAAGACCCTAAACAAGGTTGTGCTGGGTAGGGAAACATGTGTAGGGTTAGGGGCAGTGCCTATCCTTAACAGGTCAGTTTATAAATGGGCCAAAGAATCTATAAAAATGTTATCATAGTGGTAAGAGTTCCTTCCTGTAGCTTTACTCTCTGTGATGCCAGAAGTGCTTACTGAAGAAGAGGCCAAGGCTCAGTTTCTGAAGACTCTTCAAAGTAAATTGAAGGGCTGGAAGACTGTAGGGAGCAATCTTGCATCAGCAAAGGAGCACACTGTCAATGACCTATTAGCTCTATGTCATCTCCAAACTTGGTTGTATATTTATTGATTTGATTCATAACAGGCTGGGAAGGATATATTTATTTGTCATACAAAAAATAATCTTTTAAGCACCAAATGAGAAGTTTATTACTGAAAGTAATAAAAACCCCAAAATAGTTCTTTTGATAGGGAGAAGTGCTTTCTCCTGTGCTCACCTATTTATTGGCAAAAAGTAGATGCTCCTTCCTCTCTGTATCCTGCCATCTCTTTGCATATGTTAATTTCTTCTGTACAGTTTTAGTACAGACCTTGGCCTCGTATGTTGAAAAATGCATGCAAAGTTTAAATCAGCCAATACCAGATGGGATTTAGGGAGATCTTCCATTCCTTTATCAACATCTGGTGGCTGCTGAATTGGAAATCTGACATATATTTTAATGCATTTCTTGTTGAGTGTTGGCCAGCCAGCCTTCATGTGTGATCCTTTACTGTGTAGTATCTTGATGACTCTGAGCAAGGTCCCAAAGAGAGCTACACTTTTACGATCTTCTGCTACAGGAGATCAAATGGAACGTGTAGTACACCAACTCCCCTTCCCACCCACCTCTTTTGTTCTTTTTTCATGTAGTGTATTATAGAATTTAATAATGAAGGAAAAAATTCTCCACAGTACTTGTAGGAACATGATCAAGTGAAAAGTCATGCTAGCTGTGGTTGAATGTCTGGGGAACTGTCTGCATAAGAGAGAATGCAGTAGCACCAAGAAGGAAAATTTAGCAGAGAAAAAATATTAGAAGTATGAATTAATTATTTAAATATCTGTGTAGACATTCATTGCCTTCTATTTCAATTTTTAATTATTAGCCTTTGTAGTTAATAAAAAAGGTAAAAAATTAATCTGCAGAAGTGTTGGACCCTATAAATATCACTTAAGTTGGATGAATTGATAATTATAATGTTTCAATCAAGTAATAAAATTTATATAAAGTAGCTTCAACATGACACCCTATAAAATAATATTAGAAAAATATTTACTCTGTGTTTGAAAACCAGTATGCAGAGCTTCTGAACACTTTTTTTTAGTGTCTTTTCAATCAGCATATTTTAAAATAATATGAAATTATTCATATTAATTTTCTTCTAAAAGAATTTACAAAATTTGTTTCTCTTTAGATGGAGTGCAGAAAGAAATTAAATATTTTTCCTCACCTGCAGTACAAAATAAGTGCAGTATGACTGTTTGGATGCTTGCATAAGGACATTATTTATACCATCATGAACTTTCTCAATTTTTACTGCTCATACTTGTGTTGTGTAGATCTGTTTGAACCCATTCAACTTCCATAGCATCTTGTGGAACAGGAGAACAGATTACACAACCTTAAAAGCTTTTAACTTTTCACTTGTTTTTCAGCTTCTATTTCTGAATAGACTGAGTCATTAGTAGTGGAGTGGTCCACACACTGTCCAATAGAGGACTCCTGCTTCAGCTGAGGTCAAACCACAGCCTTTATGAGTCAGTTTTGTGATTCAGATCCTTAATTTCACAGGTACTTTATACCTACATACATAAACGTAAAAATACTTTTATTGAAAAATATCTTATTTAGTGGAGGACAAAGGACCTGTTGTTTAAAAATAAGTAGAGAAGGAAGGTACTTGAAACATTTTCACAGTGGCTTTAATGATCAACTGTATTTAATATATTTGGAATATATAATATAATATACCATTAGGCAGTTCTCACTTTGTATCACCATATAACCACACAGTGTTCCCCATATGCTAGTTTTGTCTAAAATTTAATAGGATACTTAAAAGTGTTTTTATATATTTTATACATACATATATGTTTAATACATATTTACTACCTATTTACTTTTATTTACAATAAATTAGGTAAGGTTTCCATTTGTTTCCCCTTCCCAGTACTTTGTGAATTTCTGTTATGTAGCTGTACTCTTTGTTTGCTTCCTTCGGCATCCGCTCCTCCCACAAGAAGTACTAACTCTGGAGCTGAACTTTTTGGTAACATGAACTGATGCCAAATCCTTCTGTCTGTGTGTAGAAGCATGAAGGATCATAATTTGTGCTGGCTTCTGGGCTTTCTGGGGTTGTTACTTTATGTATGTGTATGTCTATATGTGTCTGTTCCCTATGCTCCCAAAAGGAGAGCTTAATTTGATACAGAAACCTGGAGCAGTTTATTATTCCCAGTATAATATTTTATATTTTTGAAAGTAAACCTTGAAAAGTCCTAGCCATGCTTTTGCTATGTGGCTACCATGGTTCTGATTCATCTTTTGGCCTCTTGCCTCACCTGCTGCTCTTGACATGTGTGATGTTAACAGTTGTATGAAATATGTTCTGTTATTTTACCTATGCAAGGGAATTTGCAAAAGGTTGTAAGAATCTTCCTGTCACCCAGGATTATGTGATTTGGATTTTTCTGATGTGAGACTGGAGATACAAAATAATACTTCTAAGATTTTCATAACTATTGCTATTTGTGTATATAGCACGTTTTCAAAACGGTGATTGTGTTGTAATATCAAAATATGAATCTCATGTTTATCCAGTAAAGAGTATTGTGTAACAAAATCTGTGATGAGTATGAGAGTGAAACTTAGAATGAGAAATCCAGCATTTGAGAAATCAGTGGAAATGGGCCCACCAACTTCACAGAATTTATTTATATTTTAGAGACCCAGCAGTAGTGACAGGAATTTGTGCATTAATGTGTTGATGCATATGCGTTGTCAGTTTAGGGCACCAGAGAAATTCCTGCAAAACTGAGTATTAAGGTGGGCAAAGATGCTAGAATAGATCAGAGAGGAAGCAGAACAATATTGCTTATTTTGGTAAGGGTTTGAGTGCTTTATACAGTCTAAATGGCATTGCAACTGTGAGTTCCACCAAATCACTCAAAATTAGTATGGAAATGGAGGCATCTTCTGAAATTGCATAGTGCACAGTTTTCTTTAAAAAAATGTTTGCATCTTTTCTTTTGAATGTCTGTATTTAAATTGCTCTGTATCAACAGAATTGATGCTTATTCTCTGTATTTGAATGGCATTCAGGTAGTTTTAGTTGTATTTATTGTTTGAATGATCTGCATCAATGGTGCTTGCTGCTTGCTTTGTAATTTGTTGCTGCAGGTGAATGTGACTTTGAATAGCATCAGTCTTTTTATCTGAGGATAATATTTTTGAGCAATCTGAAATAACATTCAGCCATTCCAACTATGGCCCCTGTATTTAAAACAACACCTTCCTCATCTGCTTTGTCTGTTTTTCACTGTAAGCCTCATAATATATATTTCTTTACATTGTTCTGGTACTTTTTATAATGTCTATGCCTAGCTGATTCACACAATTCTAGCTATGGTTTTAAGTTTACAATGCATTTGTGTTAAGAAAGCCAGAATCTCAGCTGGTGCAAGTTAGTATAGCTCTCCTGAAATCAATAGTGCTCTGCCAGTTTCTACTCTTTGATGATCTGGCCATAATAATGTAATATTACTGAAGAGATAACACATAGTGAAAAGAAAGCATTATACTGATTCAGCTGGGGCAGCTATTAGATTGGAGTACTGCTGAGCACGTATTGTCTAATATTCACCTAATGGCTGATATCCATTTCATGAGAACAAATTTTTAAATCTCCACTAAGTGGAGTTAATGAAGTTAGTTCTTCAGTGAAGAGGGTGTGATGCTTTTTAAGACTTCAGCTCTTTACCAAAATGCATGGTCTTCTGTTGGAATAAGACTAGCTAAGATAAGATTAGTATGTAAAAATGAGTTTTGCCCACTTCTCTGCAAGGATCTGGCACCAAGGCTTTTTGGTTTAATTAACGCAATTGGAATTGAAAAGCTAATCGTATGAATGCCCTTCCAAAAATCCCAAGATGCTTCTATTGAAACTTTTATTGTGAGTAGCCATTGTCAGAGTGACTCAGAGTAAAATGTCGGGTTTACATTGTGAAGAAAACATATGCAACGTGTCTTGGCAGATCTCTATAATAACACATACCTTTGTTTCCATTTGTAAATAGGAATATGCTCTCACACATCATGTAAATTGCAGTATCTTTAAATAAAAGGCTTTTAGGGATAAAATGGATATGAAAACGGAATAACAAGTTTCACTTCTAAATGTGTGAAGATTCATAATATATTGTTCTAATTGTACTAAATAATATTTTTCTCCCATTCTGCAGAGAAATTAACTATAGTGGCACTTTCAGGTAATTTTTTATAGCACTGTGATATCAAGGCAGATAATATTATTGTCTCTTCTTTAGTATGATTTTAAATAAGTTGTAATCTTCATTTAATCTTTAAGTCAGTTTTTAATTGCACTCAAGCTTTTTTGCTCAGTTCACCTCTAAATTAATGACAGTCAAAAAGAAGATTTAATTTTTATACTTTTATTCTTTAGCACATGCTAATGGTGGAGCCAGTGTTTTTATTTATGATTTATTGTTCTGACATGACTACAATATACAGCAGGGCTATGCATAAGCACTTGGGCAAATTGCTGCCGGCAGGAGCACACATAATGTCTGAGCTTACATGCAGGGTATTGGATGGAATCTTTGGAATACCATCTGTGATTGCTCAGATATATCTTATTTTCAGAGTTTATTCCATAATTTTTTTCCTAAAGTTACAGTAAAAAAATGAAGTGACAAGTCTCTAAGTTAACAGTCTGCCAATGCTCTGATTTTTTTTGTCTTTTAAAATCAAGACAGAAAAAACAATATGTGAAAATAAACTTTGGGAAGTAATATGACATTTTTACTGCCTTTTCCTCAGTGTTGAAAATGGCACTGTCTCCTGGCCAAATGTACTTTGAAATACTTGGAGAAGTATTTCACAATATTTCAACTGGCTTTGAAATGTTGATTTTTTTTGTTCTTTGTTTTTTTTCCTTATTGTACCTAACTCAAAACCTAAAGAGTTGCACTTTTTGATTGCAGCTTTGTCTTTTATGTTGAAAGAGACTTGCTCTCTGTTCACTTTTTAAAGAAAATCATACATGCTGAATGAGCACCTTGCAATGTTCTCATAAAGCAGTTACAGATCACCCATATTTCCCTTACTCTGCGGAGAAATAAGCTGGATCAGCCTTCACCTCCCTCAGCAACTTCTTTTGCTAATTCTTCCTTGCTCAGCTTACATGCAGGGACAATGGCCACAAATTCACACTTCTTACTGCTTACCTGATCAGAATGCTGAATAGCAATGGAAAAATCTTGTAGCCCTTGGCTTGCCTGGCAAGCAATAAGGAAGTCCAGCTTCAGTAAGATTTTGGGTAGTGTTTCACACCTGACTTTCAAGAAACTTACAGACTCTGATACTTGAGACCAAAGATCAAAACTTCTGTGTGCTTTCTTTATCTAATAAGGCCATTGTCTACATTAATGTAACAAAAAGATAGCTGGGAGCTTAATTTTTGTACATTATCTTTGATAGTTCTTTCTGTAGGTAGCATGACTTTCCTGACAGTTTCTCTAATAATAATGAAGCTTGGATAGACATATGGTTGAAATCACAGTGGAACAGCTAAGAAAACTTAGCTGAATGCTTTATTGGCCCCTGACAAACACTTTTACTTCATCTGTATAGAGTGAGTTGATGTATTTGATGGTGAAATTTCCCCTTTTACTGGCTGTTTCAGATACAGTGTAGCCTGGTTGTTGAGCTGAACTTTAATCTGTCAGAATTATTCAGATGTATTTTTTCATGTGTCTCAGAAATAGGAAACCTTAAATCAGAGTTATCCACACATTCAAAGAACAAAACCATGCAAAGTTATTTGTAGTATATCTACTATCTGTTAATGTGTATTACCGTCATAAAATGAGGAAGGTTTTCTTTTCCAGCACCCTAGGTAGGGAAATGGTAACTACAAAAGAGGCTTCATACTTTATAATACTTTCAAACCATTGTGTATAACAAGTGGTGTTATGGCATATCAAACCAAGACAGGGTGATCCCCATTCCCTTGGTTTGATATACTTTCAGCTTCTTTAAAGGCTCTTGAGATCAGGACCTCTACAGAGTCTTTGAAGCTTATGTTTCTCTTTCACTAGAAAGTGAAGCCTTGGCTTTTAATGGCAGCTCAGCAAATATCTCATCAATATTTAAAGTGTCAAGTGTACCTCTGTTAGAGGTACCAATCACAGATCAAAGATAGTAGCACTGAGGTGCAGCATTTCCTTCAAAGATCTTCACAGCTGAGCTTTCTCTTTTGTTGGAAAAGAACTTTTCTTTTTAACATTCGTTGCTTGCATGAGTCTTAAACATGTTGTTTGACAACTGTGGGGAATTAAATGTTTTGTTACTATAGCCAGTGAGGATGGTACAATAGTTTTGAATAATACTTTGGGCTTAAAGTAGGAGAATGCTTGGAAAGCCTTTTACTGGATGTTTCTACCTTTCTTTAGCTGAACAAAGTCTATTGCAGTTAATGGTAAAAGTGTCATGCTATTTGAAGAGGTTGAAAACTCAACATGGATGAAAGTTCAGTGACAGGTACAAATAAGCTGTAGTAGAATAGTTTTTTTTTTGCCCTTTTCTCTTTCAGTGAGGATTTAGGATGGTTTTTTCCTCATTTTTTTTTACTGTCTTCTGTTGCCTTCCTTCTACTTATTATGTATGGCTTGTGAATATGGCTGTGAAACCTAGTCTTTATTACTCTTCCAGCTCTTACTGGTTTGTTGTTGTTTGGTTTTTTTTGTTTGCTTTGTTTTTAACATAATTTAAAACAATTACAATGATAATTACAGTAGTAAGGATTCTGAGTATTTTGTTTATGGTTTATTCATTCCCATGTCGTAATTCTAATTGGCACATACCCATAGGTGTAGTCTAATGTCAAGATGCTAAACAGAGTTTGAATGGTGAAGTGATGGCTGCTCTTTAAACAAAAAAAAAGGAACATTTGGATTAGGCATCCTTCATGATTATGTGGGAAACAGAAAATTAGTATTAAGAAGCTTATCAGATGACTCTTGTTCAACACAGAATATTTTGATTGTGTGAGCTGCTATCTGATTGTCTCCAGAGGGCCCTGGGAGCAACAGGTCTGAAATGTGTGTCATTAGAATGTGTTTTTACCCTGAAGACTGACTTTTACTGAATAACATCTCCTTGTCAACAAAGAAATTTGTGCTCCTCAGTCAGTTCATAAGCTTTCCAGTTGTGAACCTCAGAATATACTTAAGCAGTTACAGTGAGGTAGATGTCAATTTATATTTTTCAAAGCTGTTGGCAGAGCAAAGTCTAATATTGCTGTTGTACAGAGGAAAAGGGCAGTTATTGTTCTATCCCATACAAGGTTGTTCTTTTGCTACTCCTCATTAATGAATGTGTCATGACCCAGATTTTAGTATGTTTGGATATTTTTGTGTTTTCTACTGAGTAGCTTATAAGTCATATGGATTTCAGATGGCAAGAGATCATACCAAATAACAAATTTGCTTCCAAGAAGCCTTGTAAGCATTAAGGCAGTAGAGGGTTTTCATGTATGAGTATTGTATCTGCAGCAATCCTCAATCAAATGTGTCAGCACTCGTAGTACTGGTGTTTGGGTTCTGGGTGAGTGTATATAAACCACTGGCTCTTGTTTGTCTTTAGAGACATTTTTTATGGGACCTCTGTTTCAGGGAAGAGCCAGTGTAGAGGGCAGAATTTTTCCCTAGAGTAACAACATTCCAACTATTTGGAAAGAAACTTTCAGAATGACATTCAGTTCTTCTGTCCTTTTTCCTTGTGCTGGAGATGTTCTGTGACTGTTTAATGAATGTGGCAAGGCTATAAGTAAAATTGGCAGTGGAAATGCAGGCCCAGGGTTGTGAGCTGCAGACCATTTATATCCTATCAAAACCATTGAATTGGCTGTATGCCTAGGAATAGCAAGGAGTCTTCCTGCTCATGGCTGCACCTTGCTTTTGGAAGGGATTATGCGTAAACTGACAGCGCAGCATAAATGTTACCTAGGTTCATTTTCATTGTGAATAAACTCTGTGCCTTAAAGTGTCCAGCTGTGGTTTGACTAGTTCTAGGAGTGGAGAATCTACCATCACTGGTGGAGGACTGCTACCCTATTTTCTTTTACCTGGCAGTGGAAATCAGCAATTGATTTAAAATTAGGATTTACCTCTCAGCTTCCAGCTGGGGATTGTGTTGTACCTCTGCCTGCTCAACAGAAGTAGGCACAGATATCCCATAATTATTTGTTCCTAGGTTTATTACCCTATGTTTGACCATGTTGAAATTAATATAATTTGTGCCCAGTTCACTTCAGTGGTCTGAGCTCTTCTCTTCATTACCAGCTTGTGCCAAAATCCTCTTTGCTTGTCAGCTTGATAGGTAAAGAGCCTATGTTTTCCTACGGGGTCTGATAAAATTGCTAAATAATTCTAATATGGCCAAAATTTGGTCTCTGTAGGAGCTCAGAGCACATCTACAATGGATTGTCCACTTACAGTTGTATTCTGGTCAGCTAATAAATTTTGAATATTCCACTGATCTTTTCTAAATCTTTATTTAAAGAGACATACAAGCAGCTCTAACATGACCTGTGCCTGTGTCTGAAGTCATATCCACTCACTCCATCAAATCATACCACAACTGTTAAAGTTACAAGTACTCCATTTTTTTAAATAGTTTTCTTTAGGAAGTTCCCTGAATTTCATGAGCTACCAGCAACAAAATAAGCTTTTCTCCAGCTCTTGGATCAGAGTTTTCTATTTTTGCTGATCTGAAAAGAAATCTTAGTGTGGTAGCTACTCAGTATTACTTCCCTAAATCACTTCTGGTTGGTAGTATATTTTCTTGGCAGTATTGAATTGTATTGGAATTCTCCCAAATTCAGAATGGAACTAGTTTGTGAGCCTCTCTGTGCTGTTTGTTTTATAATGGCCTTTCTACTATATTAATCTATTACTGTACTAATACTGCTGTTAGAATGCATTTTGTTGTTAATGTACTTTGAAAAATCCTTATTGTCCTTAATTGTGTTGGCCATTGATTTCTCATTGACATTAGCCTCAAGCATTCTAGCAATCTCCTGACTCTTAATTTATATTAATTGCTATCAATGCTCCCTTTTTTACTTTAATTATTTATCTTTACACATGCTTTTACTTTCCCTGTAAGTCTTTTTCCACTAATGTTGATTAATTTTTCCTTGATTATGGATTTTGGGGCATCTAATGCTAAATTTATAACTCTTAGCAGTTATCATAGAAATGATTTAATGGATCTTCAGATTCAAAAAATGGTTTCAACCACACTATATTCCATAGTCATGTGAATTTCAATTTCTAGATAATTTTTAATTATTCTATTCAACTCTTTGTCAATGTGATGATATGTATTGTTGAATAATAAAGAAAAAATTTTAGAATGAGCAGCCAGTATATAATTTTCTTAGAAGTCTGCAGATGTGATCATCAGTATTTTGATATGACTGTAGGTTAATATTTAGCAGTCTTCAGAAAGTCATTATTATTTCAAGTGGTCTGGACTTCTGTTTTTCAGCTTATCATACTCAAATATGTAAATGGTTCTTTTCTCTAAATGCTGAACAAAACATGCATTTAAACCCTCCTGATGCAGGCAAGTTTACATTCCCTGAAGAGATAGGCTGTCACAAAGAAAGACTAGTGTGTGTTTTAGTAAAGGTTATAAAAAAATACATTTTCATTCTTTAAATGTGAAATTTATATAGAAATTTGGAAGTGTCCTCCTTCTTCTCTTCAAGAAGTGTGGCTGGTGTTTATTTAAATGAAAATACAGACACTTGGCCTCTCACTTCCTGGTAAGACATTTCAGACCCTTGAAACTTCCAAGCTAGAGCTTAACTCTGATGGATTGTTGGCTAAATCCAGCACTGACACCACACTGTACAGCTATGCAGCTGCATTAAATGGCACTAAAATAAAAAAGTAATTTCAGATAAAATGATTGTTCACTGTAAGCAGCATAACTTTATTGGAGTTTGAGGAGATAACCATGCATATGTCAGGGATGTATGGACTAGTGCTGAGCTCTGTGATGCTGCAGCTAAACTGAATGTTTTGATGAGCATATAACCAACTAAAAAAAGTAATTGTTACTCGAGTGTGGTTAAAGCAACATGCACCATGAATTTCTACAAATATGCTAAAGATTTTAATCTTTTAGGCATAAGAACTGACATATTCTAGTCAGTGGCTGTGGTGGAAACATCCTGTTTGTCTTCTGTTGATCTGTGTGACCGTCCTATGGTCAAAGACACTAAACTGAGCCAAACAAAAAAGAAACACATCATTTAGTAGAAGGAAAAGCTGGTGTTTGCAGATTTAGAAGATGATAATATTTAATCAAAACCCATTAAGAATTCTGCCACAAAATATTGTGCATATTTATATAAATAATTCCTTTCATTAAACGTTAAGTTGAGTAAAACTAACCTCTACTGCAGTAAGGACAGGTCAGTTTGCTAAAAGCAATGATAAAGACGGGCAGATTCAGCTGTTAAAATGGTTGTGGCTCCAGGAGTGAATTTGAACAGCGTTAGGTTAGATGATAGAATCATAGAATTGTTTGGGTTGAAAGAGACCTGAAAGATCATCTTGTTCCAGCACTCTGCCATGGGCAGGGCCACCATCCACTAGACCAGGTTGTTCCAAGCCCCATCCAGCCTGGCCTTGAACACTTCCAGAGATGATCACCCATAACTTCTCTGGTAACCTGTCCCGGAGCTTTACCACCCCCACAGGACAGAATTTCTTCCTAATATCGCTAATCTTAACCTGTTCTCTTTCAGTTTAAAGCCATTCCCTCTTGACCATGCCCTTTTAAATGGTCCCTCTCCAAGTCTTTTGTGGGCCTCCTTCAGGTACTGGAAGGTGCTGCAAAGCCATCAGGATCCTTTTACTTCTCCAGGCTGAACAACCCTGACCCTTTCAGCCTTTTCTCATAGCAGAGGTTCTCCAGCTCTTTGATAATTTTTGTGGACTTCTCTGGTCTTGCACCAGCAGATCAACATTCTTCCTGTGCTGAGGACCCCAGAGCTGAAGGCATTGCTCCAGGTGGGGTCTCCTCAGATCGCTGTGGAGGGCCAGAATCATCTTCCCCAAAGATATTACCCATGAATTTTAAAAGTCAGATAAACAAAGAAAGATGTTTTTTTTCTGGGGCAATATTTTAGTCAAGGCATTGAATTGAAAAACAATATGCAAATTCAAAATCTTGATAAATTTTAATAGAGTACTTTGTTATCCTGTAGATTTTTTTAATATTAAAGAATTTTACACATATCTCAGTTTTAATATAAAATATATATTTAAAAGCACAAAGTTCTTGTCAGCTGAAGAGACTAACAACTTTTCATTGTGAAAGAGCTGAAATGGGAAACTGTAAAAAAAATAAATTATTATAGTAGATTTCTTAGAACTGACTGTATATTCTTTCAGGTTCAATTAATTAATATTCCATGGTGGGAGAACTCCCAATACTCATTTAGAAAATTCCAAGCCAACACAGTTGTAAATTTCTTTGAATAAGAGGGCTCTACAAAAGGTTTATTTACCCGCTATTGGCTCACCAAATTCCATTTCCTCTTTGCTATTCATAGATGGTTTTCCTTCCCTGGGCTTCAACAGAGTGAAGTCAGAAATGCTGCTCCAGTTGAGCAGAGTTGTAGAGTTGTTTTTTCTATCTAAGCTGGAAAGTGTCGTCCCTAGTTCCTGGTCCCTTTTTTTTATCTCTATACATATTAAATAACCATAATATTTTATTAATATCAAGGTCACTGCTTATTTTACCTTATAAAGGGATAAAATAGAACTGTTGAGAGGTCTTTGCACTCATGTTGTCTAAATACTAATCTGTGGAGAATATGTTTAGATCAGAAAATTAAAAAGTGTTTCTGTATCTAGCATTTTGTTTTGATATTCATTAAAAAAAATTTTGTTTTCAATGAAGCACTACAGCTTTTTTTTTTTTTTTAGTTAAGAGGAAGTAAGGAACACACATTTGAGAACCATTATTAAGGAAGATGCATTTGAGCAAGAGAAGTAGTCTTCCCTCCATGAAAGCTATTCATTATGTTACTTCTATGTTATTTCTATACTAAAGTTCCATTACCTTAACAACCAGTGACTCAGCAGGATGTCTTAGTAGGTAGAGGTCTCTTGCAGCTGACCTCCAGCTGCAGTGGCAGAAAACACTGAAGGCCCGCAGACTGCAATTAGAGTACTGTAAAACTAGAAGGTAGAGTGTGACAGAATGTATTAGCAGTAAAATGCTATAGCTGTAAGTAGTAAGCCTGGATGCTACAGGAGTGTCACTCATTCCAGAACAAGTAAAGTGTTATGTTAAAGAATAAATTTACATACTGAATCCCTAAAGCTTAAGGAGGAGTGAAGTTTAGCATGGTGACAGAAAAAGAAGAGCACACAAATCTGCACAGCTTTTAAAATAATTTTCTTTTCCATCCCCTTCCACTTTTTTTTTCCATTCATCCTTTCCCCAGTCTGCCTTTAGAGAAAAATATAGAAGAATTTAAACATAGGGATCTAATGTAAAAACTCTTTCATGCAAAGAAACATTGCGTCTATCTTTACATTTTTCTATTCATGGCTGGCTAGTTTTATATTTCTGCTCAGCGACTGGCACTGCAACCAGTAAACTAGTTACTTCTAAGAGCTGCAGTGGTCTGTCTGGAGGTCCTGAATTATTGATTTTTTTGCTTGTATATTCTAGTTGCTCTGTACATCAGTGAGCTGAAATGCAAGATAACAGCCAATAAGCAAAAGGACTGAGCTCCCACAGATATAATAAAATAATTCAGATAATTCTGATGCATACAGAAAACACAAAATTCCTTAAGAAAATAGAAATATGGTAACATTTCTGACCATTATTGAATCTGCTGGTTGCAAGATTCTTATGCAAAGCTGCCAAATCCTATATGGAAATAATGTGAGTGGGCTAAAAACATATCTTCAGGTGAGGTGCTAGGGTACAATGTCAAGGTGGATTCCATGCAGAGAAATTTTGTGGCTGACTTTTACTCTAGCATCTTCCTTCACCACTGGCTTTCACTCCAGTGGATCATTACCCAAGCTGGGTTACTGCAAGGTGTTTCTTCTTCTGTTGTATCATCTTCTCCTTTCACAGGTAACAAGATACACTGGTAAAGATATCTGCTGCCTATGGTTTACATTAATGCACACCAAAATTAATTCCTACTGTTACAAAATGAAATTTAAAAACTGTGACTATTATTAATTAGGTTCTTGAGAACCTGTGATGTAAAAGCTTAATATCTCATTACACTGATAACAGTTGAACTATATTACCTGTTCATCTTGCTACACAGCACAATTTAGTATACAGATACCCAAGTTAATTTGAAACAAGCCAGGCTGGATACCATAAGTGGTCTCTCTGTGACAGCACTCAGCTTAGCATAGTCTAATTGAATTTTCTAAGAAATAGAATACATTAGCTTATATGGAACTTAGTGTCATGTTTAGATTACTTTTGATGTGCAAGCTAATTCCCACAGATATCCATGACTGGGTCAGGTGTCCTTCGATTTCATTGTGTGTGTAGCTCAGTTGGTCGATCTCATTTATACAGGGTTCAAATATAGATGATGATTACTCAGAGAGAACTGAGGCAAAACACTGGTGATGTTTGGAATTAGTTAGCTTCTACTCTTTTCTCTTAGTCAGTAATCCTGAGCTTGGTTAAAAGCTGCTTGTAGAGCATATGGCATTTGCCTTTGTTATTTATTCATGAGAATCCCCCCTTGATGCGCTTAAGGGCATTCTTCAACAAATTCCCAATTCATTTTTAAGAATTGGTGAAAAACAGCAGGGAATCATCATGGGGAGGGTCTTGAGCTGATTGTTGGTACAGGCAGAGGAGCTGCCCTAAGGGTAGAAGTGACAGTTGCTATCACTTAACATTATGACCAGTAGTAATATTTATACTTAGCATGATAAATGCTGGGACAGTCAAGTAACTTGCTTTCGACTGTATGCTGATCACAGACTAAGAGAAAATCTTTTCCCCAAGTGTAATAACTGCTTCTTTGGAGTCTCTTTCTCCTTTTAGGCAGTAAACCCTCTTATCCAAGGTAGTGGGGTCTAAGTCTATACACTGGATAATGGAAGAATCCAGAGAGAACCAGTGGTGTAAAATAAACCTTGAGAGGCTCCTTCTGGCATATCTGTCTGATTTGGCCTGCTACCTACAGAGCCATTCAGAAATTTCTTCATAAAGATTTGTTCACAGGACCTTAGCTGAACCTGAGCTGTATGAGGGTATTTGGGCTGGAAATTGCTCCCCTTCCAAAAAACCCAAACCAAATGAAAAAACTGCAGGCTCCTGGGCAGCTCTACTTCAGTCACACTGAGTTGGGGCTATTTTATTGCAACTCAGTTCTGGTTCTAGTTCTGACTTAGTTCAGCTTGGGTAGATACTGTAATTTCTAAACAAATTTGGTGGCAAGAACACAGTGGTTGAGCTCATATTTAAAAAATGCAGTCTGATATGAGTGTCCATATATGGAGTGTCCATGTTATTCTAAGCAGAGATTTTAAGAGAATGAGAATATCAATTAACGATCAGGGATTTTAAACAATGGATTGTAACTCCTTTATGAAGCAAAGAAACTAATACAAACGGAATCCTCATATCTACATTTCCCTGCCTTTCTATGCTACTATTTTTCATTACTTATTTAAAATTTGTAGAGAGAATTGGTGCACCTGAAGTTTAGGAGACCAGGAGTGATTCAGTTCAGTTCCCTACTGAAAAGAGTATGTAAAGTACAGGTTACTTGTTCAAACTGCTGAAAACTTTTTCCTTTTCCTTTTCCTTTTCCTTTTCCTTTTCCTTTTCCTTTTCCTTTTCCTTTTCCTTTTCCTTTTCCTTTTCCTTTTCCTTTTCCTTTTCCTTTTCCTTTTCCTTTTCCCCTTTCTTTTCTTCCATTATTTTCTAGTGTTAGTTGAGCTTTTCACTGTACTGATAAAACAGAACTCAGTGTTGAGGATTGAATGGTTTGCCAAGAGCATAACTATTTTCATTGGGTTAAAATAATTTTAACCTTAAAATTTGAGAGACTGCATCTCAGTTGCTTCAATGCCTTCACGTAGAGTCTCCAGATGAGTAAGATGAACAGATTGGGAGCTGAAGAATTACAGTTAAATCTAGTATGTGATAAATCTTATTTTTCAGCAACTTCTCTGTGGTCACAGAAGGTACAGCATAGTTTGTGGACTTCTGTTACATACACAACTGCTTCTAAGTCTCTTACAGTAAAGCTTAGCATCTGTTTTGTGATTTGATGAATGGCTTTGATCTGTTATTTTAATTGCTTCCTAGTAAGACATTAATGACCTTTTTTGTTCCAATAAACACTGTTTTGCTTAGTTGTAAATTAAATTTAACTAAACTCTTGGAGCTTTATTACTTATTTCTATTTGACGAGTTGTCAGGCAATGTGTTCATTCCATATGCAATGGCTTCTGGAATCATTTGGCTGCATTAGGGAAAAAAAGTCCTGATAATATACTAAATAAATAGTATAAAATATGGATAAGTTTAATTTTCACATAATTGCCAGTTAGATAACTGTGATCTAGTTATGAATAAAGCAGACATATATATTCTCCCATTTATTCATTCCTTATACACAATGTGAACATTTTTTTTTAAACTTGAAGAGAAGTTTAGCAAAGAAGTAATTCAAAAGCTTTCCTATTATCTTTGTCGTACTGGGTCCCAAGTAGAAAACAAACTAAAGATCTTTACTCTCTTGACTGTTTCATGGTAAAATAAGAAAAAAAAAAGTTATATGAAGTAAAAAGAAGATGGTATGTCCAAATAAATAGAGAAATCCACAAAACAGATTCTGGACAGCTGAACTTTTGGGTATCATTTACTGTGATTTGTAGTGTGACTGTGTTTTGTGGGCAGAGGTTCTCTCAGGGCTGTCACAGAAGAGAGATTCTTAAGGCATTTTGCATACTGACCTAAGAAGCATATAATGAAAGCCAATTCTGCATTGTCAGCTCATTGTACTATCATTTTGCTTATAGCTTCTATGAAATCATTAAGGATCCTTTGGGAAGTAGACACACAGACTTTTGTGTTCATAGTATGTTTTGTTCCATCTCATATTAATAATCCTCTCAGATGCCCCACCCAAAAAGGGTGCTGTTTGATGAGAAGTTCAAGCAGATTCAAGTCTGGGCTGCATGTGCCAAGTTGTACATTTCTGCCTCTTCTCTGGTGGCATTCTCTTTGTTGTCATGCCATAGCTTCGACTGGGAAATGATCTGGCTACTAATTATTCCAACAAACAAGAGATGCTCAGTTAATACTAACTCATTGCATAGCCTGATAGGCACAGATACAGGATTGTCTGTCTGGCAGTGTTTCACAGTCAGATCAATTTAAATTGATCCCCAAACCACACCCTTAGATCCTGAAAGGCTGAAAGTAATGTGAACCACTAAGGGAGAAGATCTGTGATTTGAGATTTCAAGCTATAATAGGTCTCTTGAAAGAGTGAATTAGAGTTTGTTGCCCTTGAGGTACAAGTGCTGACTGCATTTTTTCTCAAAGAAGATTAATCAGAGGTTCCAAAGGCTTTAGGAACAGCTAGGAAATGCAGTTTGCCCAGGAAATGCAGTTTGTCTTTGGCCTACCAGCTTCTCATAGCATGAAGCAGGATCCCTACCAATGTGTGGGAGCAGAAAATCTGCTCTGCTTACAGAGAAAAATGGAGCAAGCCACAAAACTACTAAAGGTGTTGTATGAGTTGGCATGAGTTTAACCTGTGTTTTCCTTGATGATGCTGGGAAAAAAATTGATCTTGTGCAGTAACTTTAGATTCACCTGCCATAGCTGCTTTTTATAGTAAATTCTGTGTGAAACTGCCTGTCTCAGGGAGAGGTGAGTAATTCAGAAGATTAACTGCTGTTGCAGTATTTCTCCAACAGGACTGCCTGTATTGTAGCTTATTTACTTTAAAACTTTCTTCGTTATAACCCCTGATAGCAGTTTGAGCTCTTGAGTCTTTGAGTGTTCATATAACCTATTGCTTCCATGAAGTGACAAGAACTCATTTTATTGAAGAAAAACAAGTTAACATTTTTCCTTGCAAAATGAGTAATATTTATCCTTCTGTTGGTCTTTTGATGCAGAATATGTACCACAATGTCCTAATATTTCTCTGCAATTGTTTTGGAAATACTCATGAAAATTGTCAGTCTCAATTCAGCTGAATTCTCATCTTATTTTTCAGCTGTATTAACCAAACAACCTAAACTGCGTATTTCTGTAGTAACAGAAACAAAACCAACCAACCAACCAACCAACCAAAAAAAGCTAAAAAAAAAAGTCTTTTCCTCTGAGCTGCTTATTTTGGGATTTCACAGGGATTTTCCTATGGGCTGAAAAGTGAGTGGCTTGGTTTTCTCTGGGACTCACAGGTCCATGATTTCAATGACTTTTTCAACATACATAATTAGGAACCTCAGGAAGTCATTTGCAGAGCAAATTTGTGAATCAGTGTACTCCAGAGAGCTCCAGTGTTTCTTTTGCCAAGGAGGAAAATAGGATAATGCTGCAGTATTGCAAAAGGCAACAGTGTGAGGTGTTACCTGAGAAGGAGGTGTTGAGAATTCAGGAGTAGGCTGGCTAGGAAATGAAAACAATGTTAATGGTGCTTCAGGGAGAAAATAAGAAGGAAGAACAAATCTGTAAAAGCTGGAAGCGAGAAAACATTCAGGTCCATTCAGCAGCAAAGGACAATACATACCTGTAGTAGATATTCTGGTTACATAAGAGTTTAGGGGAAGGAGTTTTTTCTTCTGTCAAAAAGGGAGGCTTAAAGGAAAACATAGCTAAATACTTCAGCTATAATGGTCTGTTTCAAGATCTCTCCCAGGTTGTAATGGTGAGCAGGAAGAGTAAAGTCTTGAAGCACAGTAGAGATCTATTGGTATTGCAGTTTATTATTATATGGATGGTAAAGTTTAAAGAACAAGTTACTTGGTGACACTATGAATCCTTTCAATTAAAAAGAAATTTTATCTTCCTATTTTGTGCTGTTTTTCAGATTTATTATTCCCTTTGCCCATAGTTATCTTTATTGCCATTTAATTATAGTTGACACAATGCTTTTTTTTTAATATTCTAGTTGTAACTAGTCTGTATATTTTATGTTGATGGCAGACATGAAATATCTCTGCAGCATTTTTTTCCACCTTACTGCTAATTTTGAGATTTCTCTGTTTTTAATTTATTCATCAATTTTTATTCCAGCCATAGATTGCATTCAGGCTTACCATCTGATCTCTCTTGCCTCAGTCTTGCTCAATCTTCTTGCTTTATTTTGGATTATTGCCTGTCATAACTTAGGTGCAGCCTGCTCTCTTGTGCTCAATAGGTGAAACCCCTTCTACATTCCCAATTATCTTGCTGTTTCTCTCCTAGCTTGCATATCCAAACCCACTGAGCATCATGTTCACAACTCTTTCCGTGAGCTCCTCTGTGGTAGTCCAAATTTGTTCCATTTTGGGTCTTCTCCATCTTAGTGACCAGCTCTTTTTTTTTTGGCTGAAATTGCTTCTGCTAAAGTTCCAGTTGAGTTTTCCTATGGATGTGTTGGGGTTTTTGGTCTCATTTTGGTCCAATAACTGCTTATGATATTCAGAGTAATTATTAAAATCTTATTTTGGGGTTTGCTTTTAGACACTATCTTCCCTGGCTACTTTTTCAATGTAACTAGTTGGATAGTCTCTTTTCCCCAAATCTGTAGGATTTTCATCAGTTGAAAGTTTTTGACAGTTAAAGTTATGCACTGAGTGTGGAATGGGAACAGTCTCTGATCTGCTGAGATGTGCAGTATGGGGTTACTAGCTAAATAGTCCTAATATACCTTTCTTCCTCTTTTTTTCAGGTCTTACGGACCTGATCTGTCATTTGGGTATCAATGACTTACAGGTTTAATACCCTGTTGGTGGTGCATGCCATGCTATGCCCTGCCAGCCTGGGATTTCTTCTTGTTCCATTGACACTCCTACAGTCTCTTGTGTAGTGTTGGTTTTTCTGAAATATTACGTGCAATTGTCAAAACAATATGTACATTGTTGGTGTGGGAGAAGAAGAACTGGAGCATGTGAGGACTCCTGCAATTCAAAAGTGAAATAATTACCAGAGCATACCCAGGTGTAGCTGATTCATGACTGGCTCTGGTGCCACATTATCTCAAGCACTGTCTCACCTCTGCTCTCCTGTTCAGGAGGAGTCTGCTCAGTTGGCAGGTGCAGGTGAGGTAAATCCGATTCATATTCACATGGAGGAGCTTTTTTAAGTAGGTACATAGCTAGGCAGAGCTGCCTGGGGCTGCTGGTGCTTCTCCAAGGACAGCCTAGCCTTTGCTAATGTTTTCTTTTCTGGAGTCTCAAACCCCCAGTGAAAGCTACTCATGTACTCATTCCTCTCACGTTTGTGTGGAGAGAAGGACTCACAGTTGTCCTGGTGGACACGGAATCCTGCCCGTGCTGGGCTGTGACAGAGGCCACTCTGCTCCTCCTGGAGCCCAGCCCTGGCTCTTCCGGAGCCGCCTCAGGGACCTGGGCCAGGAGCACTGGGGCTGTCCTGGCATGGTAGCTGGAATCAGTCCCACCACCCCTGCCAGGGAGCAGGGCAGGCCAAGGAGAGCCCAGAGCCCTGCAGCAAGTTGATGGTGATGAGGTAGGTAAGGTGGGAAGCCATTCTGCAAGCCAGGGTCAGGACTGAGCCTCAGCTGGGCAGCCAGGGCTGGGCACAGCTCCATGATTGCGAGGCAGGCCTGTGGAGATGAGACAGCTCCGAGATCAAGGTGGGTGCTGGTGTACAGGTGAGGATCCACAGGCTCCATGACAGTCAGGGACAGCTCTGCTGCCGAGCCAAATCAGGGTCCTGGTCCATGGGCAGCAGGGGGGACGGCCCATTAAGGGCCCTGAGTGCAAAGGGCAGCTGGACAGAAGCCCAGCAGACACTGGTTGAGGATCTCTCCTTGGTCCTTGTGGGAAACAGGACAGCCTTGGTGGCATTGCTCAGGTGGGCTGGAGAAAAAAACAGCACTAAAGCAGAGCAAACGAATTCATTAGTTCCCCTCTGCTTATTCTTAAGTAGATGTGAAACATGCTGGCCAATAATGAATGTGATGAAAAGTTGGCACATATGGATGCATAGAGAGGAATGGTTTGGGGAATTTTTTTCCAGTTTTGAAAAAAATTAATCATGTCTTTGTTTAGAAAATCAGGCTCTGTGCCCCTCATTCCCACCTCTAATACTCTAGCCTTAATTATTTTCTGTACCAAGTACTACTTTCTGTCATGCTACGAATTACATGAATTTCTTTTCTAAGCCCACATATTTACTTAACGTTTGAGGAATGGGAAAATGAAATGCCTTTGATCACATATTGCTCAAATGACAAAAGGATTAAAGAAACTCCACCAGCTTAAAACTTTTTAATGAACATTTATTTTTGAAAGTTTTACTTGTAATTTGTCAGCTTTTGCTATGAATATATTTAGCTATTTTGTAAATAAAGTTAGGCGGTGCTTATCCTTAGTATTAGACTACAAGGGCTTTTATTGTCTTGTTTTTCCTCTTACATTATGTTACTGAAGAGGATTACAATCCATATCGCCTTCCCTCCCACCTCTTCTTTCAAATTATCAGCTGTGAGCAGAGAACCCAGGTTATGGTGGTTGGACTTCTGAGCAGCTGCATTATGTTATTTCTTTAAATGTCAATAATGGGTTTTCCTCTATTTATCAATTAAACTTTTTCATCTTTTGTAGGAAAACTTCCTTTCTTGTCACTCTCAGTGCCTTTTTTTCTATGTACATTACCTTCTCCGAAAGAGAAGTTAATTCTTTGCTAAACTGCTGTTTCACAGGAGGACTTTAAAGAAGCATTTTTAAAAAAGAGTGGTGAAAATTCATAGCTGTTGAAAAGTTTCTATTGAAAACCTTTCATTACCTCGGGGTTTCTATGTTGATGATTAATGGATTTTCTGTCCATTTGGCCTTTGGAAGAGGAGCCTGTTTGCAAGCTGCAAATTGAACAGTGTAATGTCAGTAGGTTTCTTAGGTGCCTTCATGATGTTCTTCTTAATAGTCTCAGACAAGGTCTCTAAATAGATGGATGTGAAGGTGGATGTACTGCGCAGATTGTGTTCTAGACATGGGATAAGTCATGGTAAAGCCACATCAAAATGAACGCTGCATTCCCTGTATTTTTCTTGTCCTATTTGTGTCCTGATTACATGGTAGTATTTATCTGAAACTCTTAAATCCAGCTAGCCATGAATTTCTCTTGCAGGATAAGGGGAAATGTCTCAAGAACAGAACTGAGTCAAGTTAGTTTCAATACTGTACAATGTAAGACAAATACTGGCATTGTCCTTCTGGACCACTATATGTTATATATTATGTTTTTCTTTAGTTATCCTCTGGTTAATTGGTCAATTCTGCAATCAGCTGTACTGTAATGGCGCAATGCTAAGGAATTGTATGATTTTAAAGGAAAGAATTACTGATATTTCATGCCTTTTAGAGTATGCAATGCTCTGATTAACAGAGCACTGGTGGGGACAGTAGAGGTATGAGCAACCTAAAAGAGCCAAGAAAAGTAAAAATTTATCTTCTAGGAATATAGAGTTTTTATTTGTTATTTTTGTTAAATGTAAGAGATGAAAGACAGGGATCTGGATTACAGAGTTACAGAGGAATAATGTTAACTATGTTTAAAGACAGTGTTGATCAGTTGTCAAATGAGGTCCTCATTTTTTGGTATGGATCTTATTACATGATGGTTATTACATTGACATGGTACTGATTCCTCAAGAAGAACAAAAGAACTACAGAAACCACCAAAAATCTGGTTTTGTTTGTCTTCTTTAGCCAGCCCCTCTGACTCTCCAAAAAGACAGCTGAACTGATTTTTCTCTAATTAAAATATAAATCCGTTTTGGAAAGGGCTTGTTTGCTACATTTTTGCCAAGAAGATATTATTATAATGGAGTTCTAATTGTATATCTCTGAAAACAGAGCTATATAATAAGGTTGCTGCCAGTATGCTCACAACAGAGTAGCCAGTGTGATGCTGTGATAGATGGTGTATGATCCAGTCTGCTTTCCCTTCTCCCTGTTCCCCTCCAAGTCTGGCAGGCAAAAAACAGAAACAGCCCTTCCTTGCATTCTGCTTTAGGGCTGACTGTATTAAGGAAACTGCCTTATGCAAAGCCCTGAGATTTTGCAGACCTATTGGACTATAGCATGGAATAATGTTTAAAAAAATGGGTTTGCTGTGTCTGGATACTGAGCTAATCAATCCAGTGTGGTTGTTTCATGTGCTTAAGCCCATTACAACTTGGTTTGACCTCTTTCATCTTTGCTGAGGATATAGGGTATCATTAATGTTACCAGCTGTATTGTTTTCTCCTAATATCAACAACAGAGGGAAAAAAAAGAAAGAGGTTCTCTTGTTTTCCACTTACATAGCTCTAGTATTGCCAAACAAATGCAAAACAGGCTTTTACAATAATAATATTTTCCCAAATGCCCTGTTAATTTTCAGTAAACCAAAACAGAATGTGTTATTGTTTATTAAGACATTGTGACCCATATGGATTCCAGATGATAAAAATTTCAATAAAATCCTGTAATTAGATGCAACTTTTCTTTCAGTTCACATATTTATATGTAGCTCAGGACAAGAATGGTTATTTAAGTAGAGTCAGCAATTGGATTTTCCTTAAACTGATGATAGTTCTTTGCACTTGAATCCTACTTTTAGCTTGAAACTGCCCAGAGAATCTTGAGCTGTTTGGGAATAACTTTAATGCAGGAGTGTTGTAGGCAGATTGATCTAATTGTATGTTGTAACCTACATATTCTGGCTTTGAATAAGGATTTACAGGCTTTATATGTTACTACTTCTGGGAAAATTGTATGTGTAAGGTGGCCCCTAATGCCCATTTTGTATTGGGCACCACTATCTGTTGATGATTTTGACCTTAATAACTGTGTTATTCTGGTAAAGTGTGTATGAAAAATCCATGCCACTTTCTGCTAATCAGTGTCTCAATAAATGTCTCTCCTTACTATATTTGCTATGTTACATCACTCTGTTGTAGGGTTGAACTTTTCCCCAACAATTGTAATTCCCAGCAACATTGAAAGAGATTCAAGTGTTTATGTCTAGGATGAAGATGTCTCACATCTGTAACTGAACTTTGAGTGTGGATTTTCATCCAACATTATACTGTAATAATAACATAATATGTATTCCATGTTTTGTATTAACTGTCTGAAACAATCAAAAATTCGTAATATCATGAAAAAGTTGTATCTTAGGGGCAAAACAGGAGCTGAAGAAATGTCTTCTTTTTCTTTGACAGTATTAAGTTGCTAATATTTGTGATATTTTTGAATTCACATGTATTCAGAAAGGTTATACCTGAATTTACATATCTGCACAGAAATTGCAAATAAATTGGTAACTTTCAGTGTAACAAATATTTTAGAGTAATAAATAGGTAGCTAGTGAAAGAGCATGCATTTGAACTGAACTATATGGTCTCTAGAATGCAAATCTTCTAGAATGTACATAATCTGCTGTTCTTTCATTGTAACTGATAAATAATGATGCTCTTTTGGACAGTACACATCTGAAGATGTTATGCTAGGAAGAATTATTTGTTTTTGCAGTGGCAGTTTGGGCAAATTTAACACCAAATCTTATTATGAACCATACAAACTTGCAAATATCAGCTAATGCTATTAATGACCTCAGCTGCATGCTGGAAGTGCCACATTTCATTAACTGTGTGCTCTGTACAAACTTTTTCTAACAATTTTGTGATATCTTAGCTTTCTCTTTTTTATTTTAGTGTAGTGATAATTTGAGTAATTTTGAAATTGATGACTCAGTTGTAAGATGCCACACTGCACTCATTCTTTGCTGTTTTCCGCTTTTATGTCACCAAGGCCAGTGACATGAAAGCATTCTAATGTCTAATATTATGTTATTTGCAGTCTTATCTATATAGCCAAAAAAGAATTGTTTGGTCAATATCTATCTTGAGTTTATCATTAACTTATTTGTCATTTATATTGCAGTATTGTATGTTGGTTACTATTTCATGCTGTCTGATATTCATAAATTACATCTTTCACATTCAATGAATTCCAGAAATTAACTATATTTTCCTCTGCACCTTTCTTTAGCAGTGCTTTCCTGTAATCCTTTATAACATCCAAGTGAGCTATTTGATGTCACATAACTAAATTTGGTGAAAACATAACTGAAACACCAAGAGGCAAAAGTCTCTAGAAAGTAGGTCACCTTTTGGATGAAAGAAAATTTCCTGAGAAATTAAAACCTTGCAATGAAGAAAATAATTTTTTACTCAATTCTTTGTGTCAAATAATGATCCAGCATGAATGAGGTGTTGTGCATAAGGACAATTAATCAGCTATTTTATGCCACTCATTAACTATGCTGATTTCTTGTAATGTCAAACCACTATTATTTATTATCTATGTAGTTAATAATTTTGTCTGTTGAATTTAAGTAGGTATTTTATCTTTCTCTACCATTGCAGCTCAGTTTGTTTTAGCTGTGACAGAACCTGTGCTGTGATCCTTGTTTCTTACTCTATACAGGCATAGACTCATGTTCTGAAGAAGGATATTATGTGGGCTGCTTACAAAATAATTAATAAAATTAGCCATGTACATTTGAGCAAGATATAGTTTGTGCATGTTGACAATGTGACAAGATTAGGCTTGGTTGCATCGGAGACAGTTTCTTGCTGGATTTCCAAGCTAGACATTTTACAGCAAGATCTGAAATGCATAGGCTTGCTTTTCTTTGCACCAGTTTATTCACCATTTACTGAGGTAATTTTCACTTCCAGCACAGGCATTAAAAATGAAATAAATGAAGTTTTTCTCAAGGAAACTAGAGCAGCTGTTGTTCAGAACACACCATGTTGGAATTTCTGTATTTTACTTAGGCCTTTGTAGCCTTCCTCTCAGACCTGCTGTGTTCCTGTAGTTGCCCAACACACACATACTAATTCTCTACTTTGATCCTTTACTCTGTTAATCCATTTCTGATGCTATTTGGTGAGTTACTCTTTAGAAGAAAGTAGAGTCTGGGGAAGATTGATTTCCAAGTTTAATTTTTATGCAGTTCTTACCTATTTTATAATTTTATGTCTAAATTTCAGTACCATTTGTGACAACCAGGTGTTTTAGATCAGCAAGGGATAGTTTTACTGCAGAAAGGGCACACGTCACCTTTGGACTGATGAATGTGTTGTGACTGGTATTTTCTTCAAGGGAGATATGTTCTTTGAATATTTGCTTATGTATCATGTTGGGGTTTTTTTCTCAATTTTTTGTTTGAAGAAATGAGTTAATTAGACTGTGATATGTATTAAGTTTTCTTTATGGCTTTTGTTTATTTTGTTTCTTAGACAAAGTTGATGCAAAAGTAACCTTGGGCTATTTTGATGGAGGAGACTGAGCACTAGTTATTAATTTGTGATACAGATCAGTGAGGGAGTCTCCATTTTCATTCCAACAGTAAAGATTCTATCCATATGTCCTGAGATTGTTTGGGGAAAGCATAGAGCTTTTTTTGCTTTTCTTATGAGACTCAGGGATAAAATGGAGTTTTGATGCTTGTGCTTGTTCATAGCATTTAGAAGAAATACAGGCAGCTGAAGGAGATGTTTTGGATGAAGGTAAAGCATATGGTTTTGATAATGCATTTGGGCTAGAAATCAGTATTGGTTTTTGTCTTGTAGGCACTGAAGGCTGGCTATCATGTGGGATGACACTGCAGAGTGGTGACCATTGGGACAGGAACAGTGTTATGTGAAGGTGGATTATGTTGTTTAGTTTGTAAAGTGAGTACATCTTTCTTCATATCTTACTTATACAGTGCATTTCTTGGAGGAAATTCTTTATGGTGAAATATATTTGTTTTTATAGCCTCATTCATTTGGAGTCCACAAGGGGGTTTAAATGAAATTAATCTTTCTCCTTGAAGCTCACCTGCAATTTTTGTTATTCAGGAGATACTCTTGTTGTTCTCTTTAAAAAAAGGATTGTTTTTTTCCTTCTCCACAAATGCAGTGTCCCAATAAGCTTTAGCTTACCTATTGACCAGAGACCACACTGCCAAGAGGTAATCACTCATTTTCTAAGCTAGGTGCTCCTGCTGCTCCCCTGCATTTGCTGTATTGGTCATATTACTGTTGAGTGGATTACATCACTACCCACTGATCTGTCAGAGAAATTACTGGGCCAAAAAGAGGGAAAAGGTAAGGGTGACCCATTGGGAAACCATTAATTGACAGATTTAAACCTCTAGTGAAATTGCAGTGTTATTGTGCAGTATTTCTAGCCATAGAAAAACATATTTTGTACTAATTTTTGTGTTAGCAAACATATGTTGCATAAATATAAATGGTGTAAATTTCTATATCTCTTTATTTGCTCTTTATTTAAATGAGACTAGAATTTTAAAATTACTCTGGCTTTGATATCCCCAATTTCTTTTAGTTTTTATAATTATTTTAATTTTCCCTAACTACTTCAGAAAGGAATTTAAAAGTTAAGTTATCGTTACAGGTTATTTTATTACATATCATATTTCAGATATTTAGTTTAAATAAACAAAGAATCTGCATACGACAAACTCAGGACATTGACAGAAGTGTTGCTATTTTCTTATATGTGCCTAAAGAAATTTACTGAGAAAGGCTTCTCTTTAAGTTAAGCAAAAATGCTTTTTCTGCTTTATTTACAAAAGTAGAATACAGAGGAGGAAGTGATTATTATGTGCTCAAAAGCAAATGTGAAACAAATACGCTGTCAAAATGAGCAATGTATGCCAGGCACTGAAGAAAAACCTAGTGGACTCCCAAATGAAAGAATTTTATCAATGTGACTATGCCCAAGAACCACAAAACCAATAGGTGTTTGTGTTCCTCACCTGGTAGTTAAAAATAAAAAATGAGAGCTCACTGCTGCCTCTACTTTATTTGCAGGCTTGATGACTAATTTCACATGGCTTTGCTATGATTTAACTAGTAAGACCATCTGACTATGCTTATAGACAGGTTTTCCTATACTTAAATTGGGCAGTCAGAATGGTGGAATAAGTTTGCTGTGTTTGCATCTTAGTGCTACAAGTGCTGATGAAATACATGATGGTTAAAAGACTGACGAATTGGGAAAGGAGTAGGATGAGGACAATCATCTGGAGTCTCTTGTGTAATTTGCTATTGCAATACTCTAAAACAAAATGTGCATTACTCCCAACTGATGCTGTTTCTAGTTAGGAAAAAGGTGAGAGAACGGAGAATGGTGATCTAAAAACTGGGGCTTCTGGTGAAGAAGGTTATTACTGAAGGTGAGCACCTGATTGTGAGCACCTAGATCAGAGCTGTGATAAGGAGGCTCATGTCATCCATAACAATACAAGCTGTAAATACAGATTTTTAATCTCTGTAAAATGGCATTAGAAGACTACTCTATACTGTTTTGAAATCACTTACTTAAAAGATACATAAAGGTAAAAGATGATATAGAACTACTAAGATTATACCAATAGTGAAGAAAATGTCTATAATGAGAGCTGTAGAAAGCTCTCATGTAGAAAATTAGTGTATAATCTTTTAAAAAAGAAATTTAAAAGGCACTCACTGTGCAGAAAAAAGTAGAACATTGTAAAGGTGCAGTTAGAATGATGAACTGGCAACTGAAATGAGACAAATGTTAAATGGCACTTACCATGAAAACTTACTAAGTGGAATGGTATCTCTGTGTGATTCATGTGTTCAAATCATGATCAGATGCTTTCTTGGAAAAATGCTGAACAAAACATAAATTATTCTGCTCAATATAAAAGTTACTGGACAAAACTGAAATGCCTTTTACAATAATACAATTCAAAGTGGTGTAATAGAAAACAGATACTCCTCCTGGATGTTTACTCTGTGGCTTTCTGATCCTGGATCACATATTCCTTTGTCGTGCTCACACACAGCGATTTTCACCACTGCAAAGCAGAATTAATTCACTATTCTTGTTTCCTCTCTGAGTAATCTGTAGAGCCTTCCTGATAGTGGGCAGCTGATGCATTAACTGAAGGGCAGAGTTGACATGTTGCTGATGGATCCCACTCCCAAACACACATGTAAATTAAATTTAGTCAAATTTCACCTGTTGCCCTATAATGTAGTGTAAGAATGTTTAGAAATAGTAGCCTGTCTTGGGCAGGAGGAGTCTTAGAGAGCATGAAGAGGGATTTCACAGGACATTCTGATCTTTTTCAGTCTGACAGGGCTAGATGGGTAGTGTTTCCAGAAGAGGGCACAAAACAAAAGATTTCCTTTGCATCTGTGTTATTTGGTCAGTTGTGTATGGATCTGTTTCTCAAGATGGGATGACTTTTTATTTGCATGTCACTTCTATTTGTTGTGGGTCATTTTGTAGTTCTGAAAGTCATAGATTCCCAAAAGATGTGTTAATATACCTTAGAAATAGATGCTTTTAACAATATTAATAATAAATACTGATCATATATCATCTATACACAAAAGTGGTATGTGGGGAGAAAGAGTATTACAGAGAAAATACTTCATTTTGTAATTTCAGCAAGTCAACATTGAAAAGTCTAGTAGTATGTTCAGTGGAAGTTCCTTGAGTATTTTCAGGAATTCTGCCAGCAGTTGGAAAAGTCACTTAGAGATTTAATCAAAGGAATATTTCCACACAAGGTATAAAATTTATAATTATTTTATTGCAAATATACACTTTCATTTGTTTAGTATTTGTGACTTTTCGACATAAAATAAAAATAAATAAAGTTTTCTTTCATCCTGTATCCTTCCAATAGTTTGGAAAAAAAACTGTAGTTTGTAAGCTCTTAAATTTATGACTAATATTTTTATATGACTAATTTTTTTTTGTGAGAAGGGGAATCCGTAATGTGAGATGGATATTAATTTGCTTAAAAGACAGTCTTTCTACTGTTATCAGACTGTAGCTTTATTTTACATTTTATACATAAGACCATGATAATTTAAATAGAAATAGAAAATTAATAACTAATGTTTCTGAATTTTTGCTATACAGATATTTTGAAATTCGGTGGATGTGTTTACAGTTAAAAACTTAATGCTCTATTTATGAAAATCTTTAGCTAGATTTTGACAAAACAGATGGGGTCTGAAAAGCCAATTATGTGCTTTAAGATGAAGGGGACATAGAGTTGTCTGGTTATGTATCATGGGCAAAAGTGACAGAGCTATTATTTTTTATTGTATTATTGATTGTAGAGTCTAAGAACTTGTGTATAGATGTCTTACTGGGATAACTCTTTGTGTAAGTCTTTAACAACTACTCCAGTTTTATTTCTGTGTGCCTGACTATGCACCACTCTAGCGTTTGGAACTACTTTGGGAAGAACATGTACAATGCAAAACCTCTTGGAACTGTTTCTAGTCTTTTGTTCAGTTTCAGATTTCAAGTGCCCACAAAATCCCCTGAAAACTCAAGTTGTTTCAACTTGTGGTTTTATTTTGTTTCTTATTGCTTTTCAGAGAATAAAGAAAAAGACAGTCCTCAACTACTCTCAGCATAGAGGAATTTTGTGCAAAAGGGATAAACACATCCAGGAACAATGAATGAGCCTCACCCAGGCAAAATTACCCTTTGGATCAGGGTATCTCCCTATTTCATGCAGCTTTTGAGGTAACTTGTTTTTGAAAATTTCAACTGAAATTGAGAGTTCTATCTGTCTCTCTTTGATCATTACTGGCTACCATATGACCTCCCCTGTTAGTATTTTTTTTTTGTAGTTCTATCATGCTTGATAGTAATTCACGACATGCAGCCCACATTCTGCTGTGCCTGAATTTCCTGTGTTGTTAAAACTTTAATATGTCAAACTTTTATCAAGTTTACCATGAAAGAAAATGTTTTGCAAGATTAAAACTGTTCCCCAGTTATGGAAATGGCATACGTGTGACTGCTTGCACTACACATAGCAGTTGATTTGTTTGTTTTAGTTGTACTAATTGAATGTCAAAGGTTTTCTAGTTTGCTATTTATAAGATTTTGAGACGTTTTTGTTGTTATTTGGTATCACTAAGTATAAAATAGTAGGCAAGATGGCATCAGCAAGATACTTTGTGTATTTGATACGTACATTGTTGCATTTGCTATTAGTTTCCTTTCCCAAACTGTGCTACTAGTCATTGAGAATGTGATGATAAATTTCAGCTTTATCTTAGATTTGAATGTAGGGACTAAGAGCTTCATGGATGCATTTTTTATGTCCTATACAATGTTTTCTGTTACATATTGAATGAAAATTTGTAATCTTTATTATTGTCATTATAATACTTTTTTTTGATTTTTATTGAGTGAGCCCCCTTAAAACAGTACAATTTTTTGAATTTGATACAGCAATTGAGTAATCACTGAAAATTGTTTCTCACACAAGCCTTTTTATTCATTCTTTTCCTCTTTGTTTGTAGATTTACCATACACAGTCACTGTCTCCATCTCAAAGTGCATGAGGATGAGAAAGTGTTTACATAACACTGTATTTTCAATTCAACTAGAATTTTTTTGAGACTACATAACCTGATTGACTTTACTTTTTCAATGTCTATGCAATGATGAATGGCATGCACTATGAGCAGTTAAACTATTCTCCCAATTCTTAAATCTGGCCTACTGGCTTGACATGTTGGGCAGTGGAATTTCCACTGGAGTGTGGTTGGAAGGTGCTCCAAGTTAGTCTCAACTGGATTAGTTAGAGACTTCCATGACTTCAGGAGAATGTGTTGTCTGACTGTAATGCACTTTTCTGTATTGGTTTGTAGAGATTTGTTTCCCATGAATTTTCAGGTTAAAAACATACATGTGTGCCTAAGAAAATGGGTGGCTAGGAGAACAGTATAGTGTTATGAAGGCATACAGTCAGAGTTACTTTATTTTTAAAGGAAGGCTTGTCAGGTTGCAACCTTGTTTTTCTCCATTGGTATCTCCTTATACTGCAGTGCTTAGGCTCGTGTATGTGCTCAGCAAACACAGACATACCTGAGAAATGCTTGTAGCTGCCATACTTCTTCGTTTTTTTTTTTTTCTACAGCTATCTGTCTCCTTTGTATTTTTAATTTCTTGGTTTCTTTCCTGTGGTATAACTGTACAACATGAAAGACACCTGGACAGATTTGAAATGCAGTACTTTGTTTTTCTTTCACATTGATTATGGCTGCCTGTGGTTGTCATGAGCAGTAACAGCCCGAAGTGACTTGTGTGCTTAGGACTTCACAGTTAGCCATTTAGCAGTTATTTGAAAGCTCTAATGGAGGATAGGGGCCACACAACTGCTCTGTATCCTTAGAAATCTTTGGCATCAGTTTGGAGAATAAAGTTTCAGGTTCCTTGGGAAATAATTATCTGATCACTTCCGTACTGAAACAGAATTCCATAACAGTTACTGAAGGTGTTAGTAATTGTTACACTGCGGTTCAAGAATGTTGGTGGTCTCTGAGAAGCATAATGTTGATGGGATATTGCTGTGTTCTATGTGCTAATTCAAAGCAAAAGAAAATAATTTGTGGTTGTGATATTGCATCTGTTCATATGAATTTCTTTTAAAAATACCATGGAAGAAGAGGAAAATTGAAGGGGAAGCAGGGGAACACAAAAAATCCTTTGTAAATGGTAAATAGTGTGCCAAGATTTGAGAATAATTTTGGATTTAAGAGTTGAAACAGTCAATAATTTAATGCACTGCTAATACTGGATGAGTTTTCTGCATTTGTCTTCCAAATTGACAGTGTCTGGGAAGCTTCTCTTCTCCATATTATCTGATTCTTCCAGGGGTCTTTGTGAAGTATTCTTTCAAGACAAGTGGCCTCCCTTATTGGATTCATTAAGATCCTCTAAAATGGACCATTCTGGACTTTCTAAAAGTGATTATGGAAAAAAGAGAAAGCATTAGAATTTGTTAGAGAAAAGCCTGTTGTCATAAATTCTGGATAGGAAAATTTTGTTGGCTCAGTTGTTTATTAATTGTTGTCTTTGTTAATGATGCAGATAATTTATTTTCATTCAATTTTTCCAATTAGTTCCAATAGAACTAATTATAAAAAAACCCACAAATATCAATGGCTAATCAAAGACATCTGTTCTAGCACAACAGATTGTGTGTCCTCATGCACATGTGTGTGCATGCATACTCATGCCCTCTGTAGGTACGGGGCATGTGGTGGAGAGATATTCTGCCCTCAAGCAGTGAATTCTACCTGTGGAAGCAGAAAAATATCTGGAAAACAAACTTTGTGTTGAAGTACAACATGTAGTGGGTCTCCTGTCCTTTTGTTGTTTCTTTTCATCCTGTTCTAAAGCTGCAGATATATTGTTTCCTGACTTTCTGCCAGAACCCAGCATAAAGTCTCTGGCTACAAAGTGTGAGAGATTAAAAAGAGAATGACTTTTGAATGAGGAGGCTGCTTTAAATTATTCAGAGATCCTCCTTCTTCCTCTGTTCCTTTTCTTGATGTTTTGGATCAGCTGCACATTTCTAGCTGTAAATGTCTTTAGAAAATATGTTTTAAAGGAACAACTTCAGTGTGTAAGAGTCTTTGAAACTAAAGCATAGAGAAGTAATTTTTGCTTCATTGCATGCAGTATAACAGAAAAGTGTCATTTTCATTTGGAAATATGAGGGATCACTAAATACACAAGTTCCACATAATCTCTTAAAATCCTTGTAAAGAAAAAAAAGCCTTTTTGAGGAGCAAATACGGGAATGGGATTTGCCACAGTAACTGGTTTAACATCCAACTTTTGGCATCAGGGTTCATTTGCTGATCCTTTTGTCAGAGAAAAAATACGGTTTTCTGAGAGCTCTCTAGGAAGAGAATACTCCCTGAGGGTGCTCAGGCATTTTGAAGAAAATAAAAACTGAGTTAAGTCTTCACCAAAAACTTGAACTGCACCCAAACTTAACATTTCTTGAAGCTTGAAAAGTTTGGAATGCTTCCTTCTACCCCACACTCATTACTTTTCGTTTTCATGCTCCTCTGCATTCCCAGGATCTGTCCAAGATGTGTTGTCAGAGTTCTATACCAAAAGAGGGGTAATATTTGTGTGGTGTATTTTGGCCTGCTTACAAGAAAAAAATTCTCACAAAACTTAAGAGGGAACTTGTCCTTGTCGAAATACCGCACAACTCTGCAAAAATCAAAATGTTCAGGTATTATTTTAAAAATAATAGCAATTGTTTGAAATTTAAGAAAAGAATTTGCAACAATTTTCCTTCCTTTCCTGTGACAGCTCTAATGTGGTTAACATAATTACCTAATAGTAAGATTATTTGTATATTTAGCATTTATATATAAAACTGCAGTGGACTATAGCAAGAAATGGAGATTTAAAGAAAAACAGGATGAGAAAAAAGACCATATTTAAAAAGAATAGAAAAGTTACTTTCTTAAGCCTGTTACATTTGGTCATTCCTAATACATGCCTGAATTGAAAGTTAAGAGTTCTGCACAGTTGACTCAGATGTCTAAGTGCTGTTCTTGTAACCTTAAATGAACTAGGGATCTGCCAACACACTCTCCACTTGCTTCTTGCACATTTTTCTCAGTATGTACTCTGCCAGTTTCTGAGTGCAATAAAATCTTCGACATGTCAGACACTGAGTGTAAACCTAAATAGCTCTGGCTTCCAGATATCAAACCAGTGAACTAAGCTCCTGAGAAATTCACCCCGTAAAACTTGTCTTGCTACTGGAGATTTTTTCCTTCTGAGATTCAGTAAAATAAATTACTACACTAAGGACTTGTACAGTTATGTTGTGATGATACATTGCTGTTTTAATGAAAGATAATAATAAAAAAGGGTTTCTTTCTCAAATAGAAATAATTTTGGAGTCATGTCTTCCTTAGGGACTGGCAATCTTCACAGCCAGAAGGTACACTTTCTTTCTTACAGCCTGTCTGACTCTTCTTGATGGCAGCTACCCTGAAATTGCTGTCAACCTTTGGAAAAATTAATTGTTTTTGTTTTATTTGTTTTAAGATATTATTTCAAAGATCTAGCTAATTTTCTTTCCATTTTGATTGGAAATGTTTAATAACACCTTTGTTACTTATCTGTAATATGCCTCCTGAAATTGTTGTTCCTTAGGTATGGAAATATGCTTCCCAAAGGCAGGAATTTAATTTAAGAAAAAGAAGATGGGAATTAGGAGTAGGAAATAACCTTCTAGGTGACTTAGTTGGATTTGATGCTGTTGCATTGTTGTGGGGAGCAGATGAGGATTTGGGAGAGGGGAGTAAGTGCACGGTGTTCCCTCATTATACCTGACTAATAGATTTTACTTTTACAGATTTTTTCCTTCTCTGATGAAGTTTGCTTGGGTCATCCAGTACAGACAAACTGTATCTTTGCATTTTGATGCACAGTACTCACACCAGATCTGCAAAAATAAAGGCATGGATGTATCCCCATTTTGTTTATTTACAGGTTCTGTTGTTTTTCTTTGTGTGTGATTGAGCTTATAAAAGTTTTTCTTTTGCAGCATTGTTTGCTTAGACATAAATATAGAATGGCAGCCCATGAAATCCATCAGGCAAAAGCCATTCTTGTGAATGAATTTGCATTTTGAACATGTCTAGAAAAGTGACATGGAAGGACAGCCCCAAAACCACTCCCTGGTCTTCAGTGCCAGTGTTGAACTCATTTATCTTAAAGATGAACAATTTAGAATTTACCTAAAGTGGATCTGCCCTCTCTACAGGCACTTCTTCCAGATAACTATCTTCCTAGATTAGCTGTTAATCATAGCTTTCCCTGGCTGTATATATAGCCAGATTCTGGGCTTTCACAAATCTGCAGAGCTCTCTAAAAGAGTAAGTGCTATGTTGGTTTAGATGAGCTGACAATTTTGCCTGCAGCATCAAAATTGCTTTTCCCAAGCCACTGCCATTAACCATTTTTCTCGCCTTCTGCCTGATTTCTAAAAAAATTAGGGAGCTGCTCTTTAAATTAAAATCTATAAGTTTTTGTATGTAAAGGGAAAATTCACACAATGTGATCCACCTAATTCAGCTGGTTAACCTGTGCCTCAGGTTCCTTTTACTGCCAGCTGAGAGAAAAAGACAGTCTCCAAGGGGCCCACCAGCATCTTTATATGGACTGTACAGAAACCAAAGAGTCTTTTCCTGCTAAAGCAGGTGCCCAATTATTACTGCTGTGCAGTGATCCTGATTGTCATCCTTCCAGATTATCATATGATGCTTCTGTCACTTGCATTTAACAAATGTCACTTGATTTAAGAGTTTACACTGAATCATCTCAGAGCCTTTACACAAAGTCCCAACGTTATTTGTCTATCAGTTTGACTAGAGAACCCTTGAAGAGGAGTCATGATACACCTTTTTAATGAAAAACAGCTTGGACTTGCTGGTTTATGGATAGGGTTTTCTTTGTTATTTTTTCATTGTACTGTAGGATTCAACTTGTTATTTTGGTACCCTTTGGTCACTTGGATCTTTACCACACCAAGGTTCAGTATTCTTGGGCCAGGTTCTTTCCTGTGAAAGGTGATAAGCTCAGGAGAGGATAAGTGACACAGAGCAGAGCTGGTGGAGAATTGTGCATATCATGCATTGAAGACAGATACAGTGTTTGCTTGGAATATTGAAGTATTGAAATATTTTAGAACTGGAGATCAAAATGATGGTATTTCCTGTTTTAAAATTTTATAAGGAATTAAGATTGTACAGTACACTTCATTTTGAACACTTAACAAATGGAGTTGCTGTGGGTCACTCTAATGATTGTTATACCTGTGCAATTTGGCAAAGCAAAACACATAGAATGCCTGATCGCTCCATATATGAACAAGGATGGCTATTTGTTCTATATAATTTAATAAATGCTAAAAAAGTACTTATAAATAGAAGAACAATAAAAAATGCTACCATATGCTCAAAGTAATGATCAGGCATTTACCCTCACTCATGAGAAAATGTTTTGGATTCAAGCTTGTCATACCATATGGACAGGGATGAGGAAAGAAAACAATTGTGTGTGTTTCATAGGGATGTAGAATTTTCACTTCATTACGAACAAAAGGAAAGGAAAAATTAATCAAATAATCAAGTTTAAAAAACTACTTCTCAAACCAAAAAGCCTTGTTGCATTTATTGCAATACACATTTTTCACCTCTGACATGGATACCTTGCCAGTAATGTATCTCAGATGAAGTAACTGGCAAGTACATATAATTTATCACATTCCTTTAAAATTGTTTGGATAGAAGCTTTTTCTTTCTTTGGGATTTCATTATTTGGGGAGAGAGAATTTGAAATTTATTTCTTTCTGATTTTATGGTGTAAGTTTCAAATCCAAACTGCCAGCAATGTGGAAATTGGCAGAACTCCATAGGAGTCAGAAGAGCTCTGTTGGTTCACACCATCTGAAATGTCACCATTTATTTTTATTTTTTTGCTAACGATGTTGTATAAAAACATCACGATAGAATACAGATAAATTATTTGTAATATAATCCCAAAGTTTTCTGCAGGAAGTGTTTCTTTTATGTAACAAAAGTCAGTCTTAAATTGCTCAAGTTAAGCTCAAAATGAAAAAAACATGAAACAGAAAACCCTAGAAATAGAATTATTCAGTTTTATTATCTGAGTACTTAGCACTTTGCCTGAATGATAATGATTTTCTTAATATGTAAGACATAGTTTCTGCATGATTTCAGTTGTCGTTTCCTTCTTAAAAGAGAAATGAATATTTGGATAAGGTAGCGAAGCGATAAGGGGAGAAAAAGAGGTATTTTTTTTTCTCTTCAGAGATAATGAGAGAAAGCAAGTGCCCAGAACCAAGTGTCTCTGTCAAGCAGTAACACTTTTAGGGTCCTAGGAAATAATAAAGTGGAAGAACAAACAAAACAATTCAGTGAAACAGAACCAACCCCCAAACCTTACCTGCGTAAAATAATAAAACAGTCTTAAATCCCAGACACTACTATAATACTCCCAACTTTCCTATCAGAACAAGATATCAAGTTTTATATTGCTATAAGGATTTAAATGTGTGATTTTTAGAAAACGTATAGAAGTAGCATGGGCTAAGTAGGAAATTCTATTTGCTATTATGCAGTGACATTCTTTTTCCATAGATTAATTAATGGAATTTTTAGGGAATTTCTCCATGCTTGTTATTTTTCTCACCGATATAGACTAATTTCATGTCCTAAACAAGAGCTGTAAATTGGTCTGCTAGAAAACCAGAAGTACTTAGGGCATTAGCAGTGGTCCCACAGAACATAAACATAAGGTTATGATTCCTTCTTCACAATAAACAAGGAAGGATTGGAAGAAGTATCTTTACAGACTAATTTGAAGTTAAAACTTAACCAAACCTTACAGCAACTGTGGATTTTCTTATGGATTTAACAGATACTACAATAGTCACTCTTTAACTGCAGATTGCTTAGTACTGCGAATACATATATTTTTTATACATGCAGGCGTACATTCTTCACACTTTGCCATGTGTTGACACATCATATATATTTTCTCTGCACTAAACAGTGCAGCTACCATTCATTTCCTCTCACACCTGTCTGAAAATTCCATGCTTTTTCCATCTGTGTTTTTATTCTGTCAAAAAAAAAAAAAAAAAAAAAGCCTCACCTTTATACACCAAGGTTTTGCCTTTATTGGTAAGTGTGATGGATTCTTGGTTTAGCTACACTGTGCTAATTAGCAAGAGTGGAAATCCAGCCCAGAAGCAGCAGTTATATGGTCAAATCAGTGTTAGAGCACTCAACCACTTCATGGATATGCAGCAGAATAAATTGCATGCAGGAAGATGGAAGTTAACTGCACAGTTAGCTAGTGGCACCATAGCTATATTGCTTAACAATTCCTGAGCTGGGTAGTTTAAATCGGGTACAAATGCACTTACATCATGCTATGGAGTCACTATGTATTCAAAGACATGACTTAAGTTTTTAAGCACAACTTAAAAAAAGGCATTCCTGTTGTAAAGAAATTTCCCAGTGAATTTCCGAGTCTGTGCTGCCTGGGTTACCAGCACAGCTGTAAAGCCAAGGCTCCCAGGGCTGGCACATGAAATGTGAAAGCTCTGACAGCAATGAATTCAGCTGAGGCTCTTGGGGGCCTCACTCTGCATCACTTCAGGTGCAGAAAGAGCTGTTGGTGTTGGGGCTGGCATATCCTGCTGCCCAGGCTCCCCACTCCACCATGTTCTGTCTGGAGTTTCTGATACTTCAACTTAGCTCCTGTTCAGTGTTTTGGCATTTTCCTGTAGGACTCAGGACATTCAGTCCCCTGATTCTTAGAAAACCTCACTACATATGGGTGGCAAGAGCTGCAGTTGCCTGCGTCCCAGCCGGGAACCAGCCTGGCCCTGGTGGGTACTCTGCCAGTGCACTGATGAAAGTTTGTTGAATCGGTGATATTTCTGAAAACACTTTAAATTTTGACACACTTTCCTCTTTAGTTTAGTCAGAAAATTCCTTAAAAGTTCTATTTATGAATGTCTTGTGAGTATATTTATGTTTCTTTTGGTATATAATTTAAATGAAGTTTTTAAAATAATTTTCCTTATTGAAAGATGATGTAAATGCATTTGAATTTTGCTTCATTGCCACAGTCCTGAATTTGCACATTTACTGAAGGAATGCCTAACGCTGAATTTTGTTCTATCCTTATTAACACGAACTTGGATCAATTGGTGTTTTTAAGAGGTATGTTTGCTTAATACATTGGAAAAAAATCAAATTGCTGATTCACTCCAATTGAAATAATCTTATTTGTTTTTTTTTCTTTTATCCTTGGTTTAGAGACTCACTAAAAGAAAGAATATATACAAAAGAAACAGCAGGAACACTCAAGAGATAACTCAAGAGATATCAAGCTTATAACTTTTGATTACTCAGAAATACAGAGAAAGAAATACAGATAAGATTAGGGAAAACCCAGAGGAAGTGAGAGAATATTGTCTGCACTAATATGTTGGCTAAATAACGAATAACTTAGCCTTGAATAATAATAAGCATATTTTTAAATTTAGATCTAAAATCTTAGTTTCTATAAACTCTCTTCCAGTGTGTGCTCTGTAAACACATTTGTGAGAGTAGCTCACTGTGAGTGTGTGATCTGTAATCCACTCTCAAGTACCCTCTGTGCAAGTGGGTTCTTTTTTATCTTAGTTTCTAAATTGAAGTACTTTACATTATTTGAACATTCATATCTGAGTACAGATTTTAAAGTCTGAATTACTTTTAAATTCTTTAGTCCGATGTCTGTAACATACATCAGGGTGATTAGATTTAATGGTATCTATATTTTACTCTTAACAGCAATTTCTCAGGTTTTCGTGCACCTAGCTAGTACTTCCTTAGATTTTTGAAGTTGCCCAGATTCTGATCAGTGGTCACTGTTTTAGCTTTCTAATGTGGTTTATTCTAAACAGATCTCTTCAGACTATAGTATCATTTTGCAGAAAAAGTTCCCAAAATTCAGATATTTCTTGTAAGTTCAGCTGAAAGCTGGTTGAATGTTTTTTGTGTGATGGCCAGTCACTTTGGCTTTATGACCTTCTATTCCCTTCATATCCTGCTATCATATATGTTCAGGTAATGCAGTCGTTGGGGGTCCAAAAGCACGAGGACCTCAGAGTTACCTTGCTATATGTGTATGCTGCCCTCATCTTGTCCATACCTCTTGTGTTTATATCTGTTTCTAGAAAGCACACATGACATAGATCAGCTTCTTTACAGAAAGAGACATTGGGGAAGAAAAGATACCTGCATCTGTCCTTCCTATGGCTTCAGGGAGCTCTGTTATTTCAGAGAAATACATTGAAAGAATCACTGCTGTCTTTTCCCATTGTAAATTACTGTGACAAAATTAATTTTCATAAAGTTTTATCCCACTGATGTTTCTTCTGTTAAGTCTGAATTTGGCTTAATATCTTAATCTTTCTGGGCCATATCTATGCATATCTTATTTTGTGTTCTTGTATAAAGAAGTTTCTTTTTCTGCAGAAAGAATCTGTGGTATTTTGTGACTTATTCCCTCAGAATATTAAAATTTATAGAAAAGCCTAATGTTAGTTATTCTTGCTCTACCTCAATTACAATTATTGTGAAAGGAAATGTAGTGCAATTTTGCTTCAGTTTTATCATTTCCATGCTGATTTTTTTGGCTCTAAATCTTCAGTTAACACTCCTGAAATAGGGGAAGAATTCAGGATTCCATTTCATTTAAAGAAGCTCTGAATAGAAGAGATTTTAATTTTTTAAAAGAATTTTTAGTCTCTGTATACTTCTGTCACAAGCACTATTTTTTAAGACTAACATAAGAGCATGCTGTGCAGATACAGGCAGAGATATGCTTATGAATGGTAAAGGATTTGTGCTGGATACTGTACCAGAAGGGTATGTTACAGGTTCTTCGAGGTGAATACTTCATACTTGTTTCCATGGGAGCTATGAGAAGCTATGAACGTTATATTTCATTAAATTTTGCTTTCTATATTTAGTTGAGAAAGAACGCTCACAGCTTTTATTTTTGCCCACAGTTATGCTTCTTTCAATAGTAGCACTCCTTGCATGTGCATGTTACAGTTAAAAGGTGTATAGCCTTGTTGCCTGTTACAGAAGCCACCAAAGAACTCGGAGTTTCTATGGGAGAGCTTAGGACATCCCTGAAAAAAAAATACCCTAACTTCATCAGTTTATCCACTTGTAACTGTGTGGTCAGTGTATACTGGCTTGAAGAACTGCACTGTTGTCAAGTCTTTCCTGGTCTTTATCTATAAACTTTTTTGTGTCTCTAAGCTTCTGTTTCTTCTCTTGTCTTTTCTGTGTCATCCTTTCCACTCATATGTGGTTTAATGGAATGTTGGTAGGTATCAAGAAATTAGAACTTCATCTGTCCAGATTTACTTGTACAAAACCAGCTTGGTGATCACCCCCACTATGTAGGTCCTTGAAAACAGCATTCAAGATCCATGATTTGAAATTATTCTTTGCTGATTAAGAAACTGTGATAGATCTGCAAATCATCTACTGAAACTGGAAAGAGTTCATGGTATGGTAGATGTTGTGTAGCTTAGGGTTTTTGGAAGTCTTAATTTTGAAGGGGTCTGTATATTAATTGAGTTTGAAATAGGAATAATCTCATGTTAAGCAGTTTCAAGGTCTAAGTGATAATCACTTAAAAGCTTCTTTTAGAGACTTATGTTCATTTGTTTCTTGCTTTATGATAATAAATGTTCTTGGAAGGCTATTTCATATTTAATCATTAACAAAATGTTGAGCTTTTCTGGGACCTTCTTAGTTCTCTGAAGGTAACAGAATATCCCTTCAGACTCTTAATGTGCTTGATAATATCTGCTTAATAGTTTTAGACTTTCTGTTTTTGAGAGTCCTCGTACTGGAAATATTCCATTGTCTGTCATAAGATAATTTGTCTTTATTCAGAAACTTTCTCTGGCACAGAGAGAGTAATCACACACTCCAGAAGTATTCGAGGCTGTCTTGGTGTAATCACCTAGCTTCCCATTCTTTCCTTGTGTCAAGTCTAGCCTAAGCAGAATAATGAAAATAAGCCTGCCTTGGCCAAAATGAGTGGCACCATGTCTCCACTGTGTTAGCATGTTGCTGTAAGGCTTCTCCAGCTTAGTCTGCCAGAACACAACTAATGTTATCTACTGAATTGATTAATTCCTGAGGAGATTTTATTTAGTTAAGTTTAGTTCTGCTTCTTTCAGATGAGTCTTCCTAAAGGAGCCATCCATGGTTTGCTGGTTTTCTTCTTGTTTTGGAGTCCTCAGACTCCTGAGCCCTTTGTGTTGTGAAGGAATTGCTTCCTATTGTATGCTCTAGTTTGGGAATACTAGGAATCATAAGAAAAAGTCATGGTCTTAAAAAGGAGTGTTGCTGAAAAAAGGCTGGCTTTATGTGTGTCTGAAGGTACATCTGGACTTATAGTAGGAGTCATAGTGAAAAAAATTCAGACTTTAGATAAAAACAGCACTTTGGGGATTTTTGGCTAGTTCTTGTTTTATTTTAGTTGGTTTTGTTTCTTTTTAATTAATGACTACTATCTTACAAACAGATTATGAACACTGGACAGTGAATTTTGTGTTAGAAATGGACTAGTACCATTTTGAAGAAATTACGTCTACTTTAAAAACAAAGCTGTAGTAAAATGTTATTAATTTTGTGACAATCCTATTTGAAAATAAGCACATACATTTCCATGCTGATGAATGATTCTAGTGACTTGCCTGAGAGAGGTAATATTTTGTTTGTGTGTAAGTAATGAGCTGCTGCAACCAAGTTCTGAGACTTGTTGGGAGTGATAGACGTACTGTAAATATAACACAGGTTTTAGGATTTTGTTTGAAGTCTCAAAATACGCTTTAAGACCATAACGACAGAATTGTTATGAATGTATGGAAGTAAATGTAGGAAGGTGTACTATATATCTGTCAGAGAAAGCTGAGCCATCATACCAATAGTAATTACTATAATGAAAGGTATACAGAAACCAAGACTTAGTATTTGTACAGAGAATTAAACTATTTCCTACTTTAGATATCTCATAACTTTTGGGTTCAGAGCTCTTAGGAATGAACATGCAAACAATGTTATGTTTGTGTTTTCCAGAAGAAAAATTGTGGATAAGATTTGTCAAATTTCAGAACAAACTTAATTTTTCTTTAGTTTTGAGTACTTTATAATGCTCTCACAATTTGTCTTAACATGGTTTTAACATGGAATCAGTCATAACTAGATATTTCCATTTTACTTATAAGGAAATCCTATTTCCTTTATGTCTGTCTGTGTCGATGTCAAAGAGTGAATTCCGTGGGTGTTGATACTTGTGAAAAGATTATTACTATGATTCTGAAAATCCTTCCTTATGCTAGATGTATTATCCTGACAACTGGAGCTGTCAGATCTGCTAGCAGATGTAAAAAGGGTCAGTCCTAGAACAGAAACAATTTGGACTGCTTTGCAGAGATTTTGTCCTCTTTTAAAATTGCAATTCGTTTGTATCCTTCTTGACATATATTTACAGCATGCATTTCAGCATGTTTCTCTTCTGGTATAGATTGCTTGTCACCATTTGTTTTTTGTTATGACAGCAGAGATTATACATGTTCTGACCAAGCTCTCTGTCTGGTTTCCAGTTCTGATAGAAACATCTCTTTTTGTCTTACTGTATATATTTTCAATTCAAAATCTGTGAGCTTTGTGCTCCTTTTGTCTTAAAAAAATTAATCAAGCAATCAGATTAAGTTTAGTATCTCTTAATATCTGCCACTGTGGGTTTTATCGGTAATTTTCATTTTCTATTTGTTAACACCACACATTCCACATTAGTGCCACATATACAGTGTATCAAATAGAAAGGAATTTATGATACTGAAAGTCTTTAATAGTTCTCATATTTTAAATACAGCATTTAAACATCCTTCTTCATAGTCCTTATTTCACTGTACTATAAATAGCACTCCCATAGATGTGTTTGCTGTCTTATTTAAATAAGACATCAACGTCACTGAGGTCACAATAAAAGTGTCTTGTATTTCCTATACATTATATGAAACTTAGATTTCAGTTTCATCTTTTATTGCAGTTGATGAGCACCCAGAAGGCAGGGCTATCTGCTGGGCCAGAGCTGGTGCCATGTGTCCAGCTTGGAGCATGGTCTGCAAAGGCAGGCATTAGTTATTTATTTACTGTCCCAGCCTGCAGAGCTGCAGCTTCTTAGTCAAGCTTTAGAGCTGGCTGCTTTTAGCACTCTGCAAGCCTCTCTCTAGGTTCTAGATGTATCTATAAAGTTGTAGTGTTTTCTAGCTTCCTATTTGCCAGCTCATAGGATCTTTACCACAGAAAACTGAGAGCACTGAGCTCAGGGACTTAACATGGTTGTTAGAAGTAATTTTCATATTAGCACAATGTAATCAGCATGGACACTCCCTTTTGTGACAGATTTCTTTAAACTGCTGCTGCCAAACCTGCAATGTCATCTAAGTGACTACAAAACCATTTTCTTGAGAACTACTAGAAGACAAAAACTGAAGATGCCATTTCATATATGTCATTCTCAAAGCTCAAAGAGAAATTACTTTTCTGACATCCGTGGGTTGTTAACACATTTGAGAAAAACAGTTTTATTGAGGTTTTGAAAAACTTTCTTAAATAACAAAGACTGATCAACATGGAAATGTTAAAGGTTTCATATATTGTAGGTCATCATTCTTCTAATGTACATTAGAAGAGACATCTATCAGTGCATTAAAGTCAGTGGTATTATCCAAATGAATTTATCAACATTAAATACATCTTCCCATAAAACACAAATAATGTTGCTCCATTTTGACTTTTCTGAAAGCCCCTATAAAAGTGAAGAATGTTGATTTATAGTATTATTGGCTGGCTTCCACAAGTAGGTTAAAGAATTTTAAACAAGATTAGTTTCTCTTTGCAAGATCATGGATTCACAGCCATCACTGTTGCTTTTCCATTATTTGAGTTTCTAGATTTAGAAACTCTATACATGAGAGGGATAAGGCCTGTCTGTCAAGTGAGAGCAACTCACAGTTGGGATGTGGTGCTCAGTGTGCAGCATGAAAGCCCAGGAGGGTGGTGGTCTGGAGAGACTCCCTGGGTAACTGAGTAAATCTGGTAGGATATATAGTGACAGTTTACTTCCTGACAAATTAAAAAAAAATAATTTGGTAGACAGAGTGTGGAACTATTCTATGTAAGAATTGATCTGCTCTAAGCCATTTCTAGCTCCTTAGAAAATGCTTTGAACTTCTGTATGCTAATGACATGCAAAAAAAAGAAAAAAAAAACAAAGATAAGAAGAAACCCCTGTCATTTTTGAAAGATTGTCCACTTATGAAAATGAGTATAAATGGAGTATTCTACATGTACTCTTCTTTGTAGAGCAAAATATAAAGGCAATACACTAATGTTCAGTAAAAAATGAAATAGTGGGGTGGTATTGTGATGGTTGTGTTAGGGACGGGAAGAAACATGGGTGCAGCTGCTAGATGTAACAACTCCCTCCTATACAAGCTGAATATGGGAACAGTTAAATGCATCTGTTTTTAGAGATAGTTGAAAATATTGAAACAACCCCTGAAAATTCAGTTCATGTAGGAAGCTGCTCATTATTCTTCTGGAGCAGTTTCTTAGTGGGCTGCAAGATAGATAGTAAAATACAGAGTTTGAGAAAGGATTTTGGCTTTAACTGGGTGTCAGGACATGCGAGGAGAAGGGCAGACATGCTCCAGCAGTGCACAGGAAAGGAACAGGAAGGCTCTATAACCAAAGAAGCAGTTATACTGAAAGCAGAGTTTTACGTAAACTACTTGCTAAAAAGCGAAGCTGTGAGCAAGGGAGCTATCTCCTGCTGCTCGATTCCTGTTGTGTTCAAGAAAATTGGGCTTTAACATGCAATTTACTGCAGATTGCACTGAAGAAATTCTGGACTTCATCATAATTTCCCCCTCTTGAGAGAAATAAGGACTCAGTGCCTGAATTTTGCATAGATGCTTAGGTCAAAAGGGTGACAGCATTTTGTTTCCATACTGATGTTTGCTTATTGGCTCTTGATAAAGGAAGAGGCAGGCCACAAACTTTTATTGGCTACTCTGTCATGAGATGAGTTCTGTTCCAAAACAGTGTTTTATGGGGGCAAGACAAAAAGAAGGTGTAAGGAGGCATATGGTGTACAAAAAGTATGAGCAACGAAGCTTTTACAGCATTTCTGACCCTCCAGGGTATCTGATACCACTCTTTTTCCTTGCAACCTTTCTTTTTTCCACTCTCTTTTACTTTCCTCAAAGACTGTTTGTTGTCTGAGGTACCACTAAATGGTTCCTGATGTCCAGAGAGCAATCATCAGCTGTTTGCTGTGTTTCAAGTTTGAATTTATCAAAATATTGGGGCTGATATTATTATAGTGCTGTCTCTTTCCAGTGATACTGTACTTTTACTTATTTAACATATTGTAAACTAATTTATTAACTATTCTCAATATAATTAAAAATGAAACATAACCTCTTTTTAATAGCAATACGATTTAGATACTGGGAAACTTGTAAACCTCAAGGTGGAAGTGGCTTAGTCTACCCTTATAGATAATTTAAAAGGCATAAAATATGAAGCTTGTTTTTGCCAATGTGGGAAGTGAACATAATTATGACTTTCCAGCTGCTTCTCCTAAAGAAAACAAACAAACAATAAGACTCACACTTTTTATTGCAACTAAAAAGGAATATGCTCAAAGGGAATATATTTATGCCAGAAAGAAGAAGTCATAACCAGGGTAATGCTGTCCTATCAAACATCCAAGCACATTCACAACTAGGGAATGAAAGTGTGAGGAAAAACCCCACTTCCTTGGCATCCATTGACAATATTTCAGAAAAACCCAAAACAACTTTGGAAAGAATTTTGGCTATGGCAAGTCAGTTTAGGTATTTATGGATTTGGGTACACGTAATAGTGACTTTTTTAGTATCCTAGGCCAGAAGTAGAACACTTGCCTCAGAACAGCCCAACACCAAAACAACTAATCCCCAAATTCCCAAACAATTTCCACTCGTTAGGTAGAGTCCAGCCTTGTTGGTTTTGTTTTGGCTTTCAGTTAGTTTGTTTAGTTTTTCTAAATGTTCAACACTTTACTGTTTGTCTGTCTTCTCTTGTTCTCTACCATTGTTTGTTTTTATTGCTTAATCTCTGGATCATTAAGAACATGTGTTCTTTTATTATTTCTCAAAGAAAAATTATTGGAATGGAGATAACACATTGCTAAAGCAAAAATGTCTGTAGATAAGAATAGCCCACTATTTTGAATTGAAGAATACAATGTACTTAAAGTCCTTATTCTTACTTCTTTATATGCTGCTTGTTCAACATAAATGCAGCCCAAATATTTGGCCAGCCTGCATATAATTTGATGCCCAGAGGTATATAGAAGCCAGGAAAAATTATGAAGAGTATTAATTTTCATAACTCATCCATAAAATATATACTTTTTTACACTTTTAATGAAGCACTTACCAGAGAAGTAGTAGGAACTAGTATTTGTCTCCTGATGAAGATCTTTTTTCCACTTATTATAGTCGCCTGCAGTTCATACATGGTTATCACTAAGTGCCCAGAAACAAAACATATACAGTACAAAAACAATGCATTCTTTATTTTTAAAATGAGTAATAATGCTTCTATCCTGCTTCCCACAGATCAGAGCTTTAATAGAGATATAAATAAGAAACTTAACATATGTGACCTTCTGACCATAGAGTGTTAAATTCCAAGGACTATATTGCTGCACGACTTTTTTCTTTTATTCGAATGTGTATTCATCATAGTTCTGTTGGAAAATGCATGATTTACAATTTATATTAGGTTATGATATGAATTACATTGAAATACAGGGAGACGAAAAATGTGGAGGAGCAATTCTTGCTAAAGATGTTGAAAACAGTTTCCACTTAACCTTCAGATTGTGTGGCAATGACACAATTGTATTTAGGTAAAGTTTTATCTTTGGGAAACATCTGTTTTTGTATAAAAACTTACCTTTTTTCTGTCTAATGTAATAGTTAGTGCTAACATTTGGATCTTGAAATATACAATTCCACAGATTAGTCTATTGTCACTTGACTAATGAAGTCAGCCGATAATAATATTTTTTAGTCTGTGCAAATTCGTCTTGAAATAAATCCACAGAATGCTACTGTGCAGAATGTGCAGATCCAAATAAGGTTTTGCAGCTTGAAAGTGTTCTGAAATTTGTTTAAAACTTTTATTATTATCTTGATAATATCTGCATTTGAAACAAAAGCAAGCTCTGCTATGAGTAACATTTGTTCTCCTTCATTATTTGTAAAATAGTGATTTTTTTTTTATTTTTATTAAAAAATTTCAAGGAAAATGAAAAGATAGTATAAATTGCTATTTCAGATCTCCAGCCAAGATATACTAAGTAGTCTTTAGGACAAATAATCATCAGAGACCTCCAGTTCAATTCCATTGTGCTGTGAGTCCCAGAAATTCTGAGAGAAGTTTATTTTGTTTTATGAGCTACTTCTTCAGTGTATAGATTTTTAGTATTTCATCCAGAGTTTCTCCATACACAAAAACCGTTTCAAATTTTACAGGTTTTTTTTTCTATTTTGATGCAATTGCTCTGATTGTCACAAAACATGCCAGCTATGAGACTCTTCAGAATATATTTCAATATTCCTATTCAATTATTACTAATAAAAAAGCCTAGGACTAGCAGAAACACTGATTTGGTGTAGGAGATATCTTTCAGTCAGTTCACATCCTACTCTTATATAGTCAGGAAATCATATTTGGGATGTACTTGTTTGCACAATTTAGAATACATTTGCTTTTGAGAAAACCATGTTTTTTTTCTGCGGTCCATTCAGGACAGTGTGTTAGGCACTGCTTCAAACAGCACTCCAGATGTGAATCAGATGCAGGAAGCTTATGACTGTGTGCTCTGTGTGTGGAAAAAAAGACTTTAGGAAAGTTAACAAAACTATAAAGTGGCTGAAGAGGCAGCATAAGGTCCAGCTCTCAGCTAGGAGAGGTTTTGAGTGCAGAGGATGAAGGATTTGCTGTTATGTTTGCCTGCAAAATGAAAGCATGCAGTAGGGCTTGTGTTTTGGAATCAAAATCATGAGGCTCAAAGTGTGCTTTCTGGGTGACTTTGAATTGTTCTAATAATTGTGAGGTATATAAAATATGTTCAGGAAAACCAAACCACAGAAACAGTTAGCATTAAGAAAATGGCTTACATTACTTTTCTGTGTTTGCAGAAAGGGAGTATTGAGGTGTTTTTATTTTTTGTTTGTTTGTTTGGTTTTTTGTGGTTTTTTTTTTTGTTGTTGTTTTTGGGATTTTTTTCACTTTCTGAAAAGCCTACTGGACAAAATATGTGGTAGTGCTCTGTGAAAAAATACAGCAAGAGAACAATTTTTATAACATTGAATGTGGTATTGGGAAGAAATCTATGTTGAGAGTAAGTCACCCTAGAGAAGTTGGAAATGAATCTTTGAAAATTCATATTTACCAGTTAAATTTTATGTATCTCTATTGTTGTATAAGAATATGACTTTTTCTTCTGTATGAAGAGAGGATAAATTTTTTGTTTCTTAAAGTTTTTTTTTTTTAATATCTAATTGTTGGTATGACTGAAATTTGTAGTGAAAATACAGCATTCTATCTATTATGCCTGGAGAAATCTATTGCCTGAGTACTTAAAAGATTTTTCTTTGTGTTAAAGTTTACTTTAGGGTGAAACTAAACTTAGTGTTCTGCTGCTGCATAGTAAAGTGCACAGGAACTGAGCAGTGGAATCAAGTTGTGTTGGTCTCCAGTCTCCCATAAAGCAGAATGGTGGGGAGAGTCTCTGTGATATACTGTGGTCATTAGAAAGGGATATCTGTGGAGAGAAGAAAAAATATGCATTTGTCAATGCACTCTGGGCTTCAGCTTTTGAAGTCAGAAGGACTGGCTAAGTCTTACTCAGCCTCTCTTTTTCACATATCCATAATTTTTCCAACCTGTAAGGATCCCAAAGGTTTATTGGCTATTCTGTGATTCAATCCATAATCTTAAAACTGCCTTTTACTCCTCACCTATCCTGACATCAATTGGAGGAGCCAAGAAGTAACTCCAATGACACTGCTTAAAGCAATCTAACAACACTTTTTAAACAGAGGAAGGTCTTTGGCATTTTTTAGGAGTAGCTTTCTCTGGAATATTGTGTAGGCATATCTTTCTGTGCAGTAGCAACTGTTTTTAATGCCCATTGTCTAAATATGCAGGTTAATAGCTCAAATGTGTCTGAATTTGTGTTTCCCAAAGACCAAGAACTTATCCTTCAAGTTTGCCATCAGTATTTGCATATACTCTTTCTATTCATTGGAGGTAGGTTGTGTATTCCTATTGCATGAGTTACCATTGCTAATTTATCATGACTGTTATATCTAGCTGAGATTGACTGTTCTTAATGAAATTTCAGTGCTATTACTCCTCCTGAGTCTGTCCTATCATGTAAATGGTCTTGTGGGCATAGGAGTAGCTTTCCCTTAATCGATGATCATTTTTTGAGAGGGGGAGAAAATGAGAGGAGTGACTAAAGTTCACATGGAAGTTTACCTTAGTTAGAAGGAAAAAGAAATGGGTGGAAAAGGTGGTATTTAAAAATGTTTCAAATACTGAATCTTTAATAAGAGACTTTCACATTACCTAATATTGCTAAAGTAAACAGATGAAAAAATTAGGTGTTTGATTTTATTACTTTCTTTGAATGATCTTTTTCTTGAGATTCCCTTGCTTATCTCCAGTTTTTGTATGCAGTTAATACTGCCCACACTATACTTGAAAATACATAGTTTATCTAAACTCTAAGGCAATGTATTTCCAGTCTTGCTGTGGAACTCAAATGGAAGAGAAAAAAAAGCTGAGGATTCAGAAATGATGGTGGCTTTGACAGGTCAGAGTGAGGGACAATAATAATTAGGTATTAAATTTTGTTATTCAAAAATTGCAATAGAAAACTGAAAAAAGGCAGAACTGTAAAAAAAAGCCAGCAATTTCAATGATAGTGGACCAATACACTTAAGAAGTTTAAAAACAGCAAACTTATTTTTGAAAAAGAGGCATGATAAATTAAAATGGCATGTAGCTCAGATCCGAGGAGGAGCAAAGTCATGCATCAAAGATAATTGAAGGCACCCTTTGAAATGGGCTGAGGGGAGATGACTCTTGACCTTGAATCGTTTGGAACTTGCAGCAAGGCACAGGGACTCCTCCAAAATGACAAATGATTTGAGTTTCCACTAAGTGAGTGTCTGAGCATCGTTTATGCTGACTCCTTGATATTTCACTGCCAAGAGGTCAACTGCTGTATTTGAGCACAGACGAGAGTTACTTGAAGATGAATCCAGGTCTGGACACCTTGCAGAGAGCAGCACTTAAGGACTGTGTTAGTAGCAGAACCTTTTTTTTTTTTTTTCTTTTTTTGCTGGATATTAGATGGATAGCTGTGATTGAAACTGCCACAGAATTGGACATCATTGATGTCTGAGTAGAGCCAATCCTGCCTGAAAATCAGAGCATGAATCAGTGATATCTTGGCTCTTGACAAAGGATATGATAATGACCAGACTGGATAGCAAGATCAGCTTCTTACTTGTTAGGATTCCAATCCACAAATGTTAGCCAGGGGCTAATGGCTGAATAAAGTACATACTTTTAAGTCTGAGAGAAGCTGAAATTCAGCAGTGCCTATTGCTATGAAGGCACGGTGTCCTGAAAACCCAGAAACTATTTGGTTTGTAGAGAATAAAATAATGTATTTTTTAATGCAGAGGGTATTCAAATAGAGTATAAAGAGTTTAGATGTCTAATGCTGGGGATTACTGCAACAAATTAATGACCCACAAAGATTGTTTGTGGGAACACAGAAAACCCGGCCATTTCTCTCAGCTGCTGCTTAACCCAATAACACAGGATCCTGTAAATGAAATATGAATGCCATGTGTTTCAGAATCTGTGAACCTCTTATTTTAAACAGTTGCCACTTAATTCTTCATTGACATTAGAGATTAAACCAAACCCTTGTGTTTCATTGCAAACTTAGATATTTTCCCCAGTAATTGAGGCATGTTTTGGCTATATATATGTATAAGCATGGGCCAAATTTAAATGTGAGATGTGGGATTTAGGGTCCAGCTCTGCTTCTGCACATTTGCATTGTTACTGAGATCTCTTGAACTTTCTGCCCGACTTTCCCAACTTAAAAATGGACGTGATAATGATTTTTTATTTTCCAAATATTTTGTTTTTCCTTTTTTATTTGTTTATTTTGTTTTGATTTTTTGAAGGGTATATTTATTTTGTTCAAAACACATCTAAGTAACTTAAGGCAGTAAATAGTAAAATGTTTGCTGTCAAGAACTGAAAAGCTTTCATGATCTGTGAATGGAAAATTTTCTTTTGACTTTTCCTTTTTGTTTCTGTTGCAAGGGATTTCTTAGGGTGGTATCAGTTTCCTACACATGATAATTAAGATTCATATGACTAACTTGACTTAAAATTCAGTAGACTGCTCATATAAGCCTCTAGCAGTCCCCAAATCCTAGCTTATTAGTCTGAAATTGGCAAGTAGAAAATAGTCAAGAGAAAACTGGGACAGTTATATTTAATATTAATGCAAAAATATACAGAAGAACTATAGTGATAAAATAAAAATAAACTTTCTTTTCCTATGCAGTGGAAGTACCTCAGGCAAAAAAAGTTATCATAATACACATTGAACTTAACTGAAATACAGACATAAACATATAAAGATATTCTCCTGTTTTTAATAGTATAAAATATTCATAATAGTCAATAAATTAGACATTGATTGAAGAAATAGTTGGTTGTGAAATCTATTTTATAGTATTTCTATATAGCTACAGAAAACGAGTTCTCTCTCTTTTTATCTCTTTGACTAGATTAAAATATTTAATAAGTGTCCACCAGGAATAATTTGTACCTAAAATATAAAGATAAGGCAGACAACTTCAACAACTTAACTTTTAATATAAGTAATGCTAGTATTTTAATTTTTTTCTTTTGTATTCTGAATAGAAAAATATAAGAACAATGTTTTCAGTCCAAAATCAGTTAAAACTTTAAAAACTCTTAATCCATTGCTTACTGATATTGAATGGCAATATTAATATTTAATAAATAAGCACCAGCTAATAAATATATTCATCTGGATTTTTTTGCATTTAAATACAGTTGACATAAGAAAAGATGATGTCCTTTTCACATCTTATTTTACTCTCAACTTGAAGACCTTTGTGAGCATTTTTGTAGTTAATAATCATTCCATTCATTTATGGATAAAGTCACTTCCTGAATTTTTGAGAACAGAAATATCCTTGTCAGAAAAAGAATTTCAGTGCTTTTGCCAGTGAACTGAGATTTTTGGTTGGTTGATTGATTTTGCCAGTTTCTATCTTTTCTCTTGGATGTCCTGTGCTTTTGAAAATTTTTCAATTAACATAATTAGGTCCTTGTAAAAAACACAGCACTTTGCATTTTAAAAATTTTTACGCCATTATCAGAAAAATTATGCAAAATAAGAAATATTTCTAAAGAAGAATGTTTCTTTAGCAAACATTTCTAAAGGAAATGTTTGGTGAATGCCATAGTATTTTTAGGTCTAGTTGGAATTATCCTCTCAATTCACTGTAGGATTTTCAAGTTTATGAATTGCAGTACGAACTACTTTGAGGAACTGAAAAAAAATAACCCCTGCTTTAGCTTTTAATGCTGGCACAGGAATCAGCATGCTTGAATATTACCCCCAGAATTTTTCCCCATTGTATTTCTAAATCCTGCCTTGGTAATATTCTGTGTTTTCTGTTCTCTCCCCTCATCTATGCCCTCAGCTGCATACAGATCAAAGATGGCTGGAAAATTCTGTTAAGCATTTCATGTGTATTTTGATGACCAAGACTCTGAACCTTTTGGTAAAAGCTGGGGACAGTGTGTTTGGTGCTGAGTAGATGCATATGGCAAGTGCTTTGAATCAAGTCAGAACTAAGAGGAAATGATCTGCAGCCCTCTGCTTGAGCACATGTTTAGGTGAGATTAAAAAAAATAGGAAAGCAAATTGAAAGGCTTTATTAGGCCTGAAAGTGGGAAGCAGATGTAAAGTTCAAGGTAGTAAGGCTTAAATTCTCATGTAACTCTTCAGAAACAGACATGTAATAAGACAAATAGGCATCTTTGAAATTAAAAACCATTATGATTTCAATGTTGCCACAAAATCAATATCCTAGCCTAATTCACCAAAGCCACACTAAGGAAAATGAAAAGAAATAGCTAAAATCTCTTAATTAGGTCAACCTGTCAAAGAAACTTATACTACAATATGATTTTATGTTGTTCAGTGGCTTAAGGGACAATAGGTTTCTTTTATCTTTTGAAGTCTACAATAGGTCCCAAGAGGAACTAAACACTGCAAGCATGAAGCCCCTATCACCAAAGAAAAACACACGTCACCAAAAAAAGTAAAATGAACTCTTAACAATGGATTAAATTTTTTCTTGACTAAATTCTCTCTTCTTAATTTAAGAAGATGAAACTATAGTAACCTCTTAAACTCTTGTCTGTCCCTTTTTGTAGATGAAAAAATTTTGATTTCCAGTGTGTCAGTGTCTTGTCTCCTTTTAGAAGAAAGACATTTTGATAAGGAGCCATCTTCTTTCTCGTCTCCTACACACCATGGGGAGAGAAAGAGTATTCTTTAGGAAAGATGGAATTATGAGCATAGACGTATCCTGTCTGAGGCATTTGTGAGAGAGTCATCGTGGTATGGCGACAAAAGATGGTCCTTTGTTCCATTAGAAATATTAAGATTTTATTTAGAGGGATGATGGTCAGCCTGGGTCAATGCACATGTGCTGGATTGTAAAAAAACCTTCATGGTCTCTTTAGTATAGGGCTTTAAATAGTCTCTCCAGAAAAAATAGTTTTGTATTAGTTATTTCAGGAGAAATCTGAATTGTAATTTTAGAACTAGTTTAGCTATCACTTCATTACTTAGTGGATTAACATAGACTCCTAGAGATGTAGGAAGTAGCTATCACAGTATTGGTATTGTGTGAGATTTGATCACTAAATTCTCCTGTTGGTTGCACTAGCGAAATAGTTTGAGTAAAAACTCCGAAACTAAAAAAAACACAACTCATTAGCTCAGCACTTCATTTTTCACTCTCAGCACATCAGAAATGATCCCTCACAATACCTCTACACAGCAATGCAATGTTACAATTGCAGCTATTGTCTCTTTTCTGGTTGACTAAATCAGCTTCAGTTGAACACCACACTGATGTAGCAGTGCTATTGAGACAAAAGCTCGTCTGAGCACCTTACATGGAAATGCATTGTGCTTACAGTTACCTATTGTCAGGATTTCAGTTTGTCAAACACATAATTCTGCTTTTACTCCTTGTTAATTCTGTGCTGGATATTCAGCTTGATAATGAAAGCTGATAAATACATCTTTAGTAATCTTGCAAGGATGCTGTCAGCAATTGCCTAGAAGTGCAACAGTGATACTCCTGACTATGGTTGATTAAAAGGTGTAGAACATTTTCTTCTATTACACATTCATAAATAAAAGGGAAATTTAGAGACCTTTTAATTTAAAGACCTCACCTAAATCCTTCTAAGATCAGTAAAAATCGTTCTGTTGATTTCACTGGTTGCTGTGTAATTGGTTTGTAACTACCTGGGTAGTTTTTGCTGAAGAAAAGAAGTTGCAAAGTTTAGCGGACATTGGAAAAATGTAATCAGATTAGAAGCCAGACCTTCCTAAATAGTAGTACAGGATATAAAAATGAAAAGTTAGCCTTCAGATAATTATGAAAAAAATTTTCCCAAATCCAGATAGGGAACATTGTGATTTCAGTGCAGTAGAACAATTAAAGGTTGAATAGAAAAGAAATCTACTTTAGGAAAAGAATAGAAATTTTCATGCATTATCACTTCTTGGAAACAACTATTTTCTGCATAAAAGGTAAGGGGGAGAAGTTTATCTTATTTATTTCTGATTGTTAGGATGTCTCAGGGTGAAGAAGTAGTTTGTGTTGGCTGGCATACATGATTAACTCTAAGACACAGATAGTCCATTGTTTTCTCCTCGTGTAGCAAATGAACAGCAGAGGTTTACAGGCACCAGGATGTTTCAGGAGCAGTTTCACATAATCCCTGACAAAAGCGAAAGCTGTACTTAACCAGTCTTTAAGATCTAAAAGGAACAGAAAGAACCTTAAAAATGCAACAGTAGTGGAGAGGTGATTTGACAAGTCACAGTTAGAGCCACCAAGATCATTCCTCTAACATTTGAGAAAATGAAACCTACTTGGTACTACTTCATCTCCATGCATGTACCCTCAATTAAAGCAGTGCCCCTGATAGCAGGCAGTGTAATCTGCATTTTATTTCACTCATGAGCAAAATAACAAGTTACTCAGGCCTGCGGCACTCATGAGTGATATGGGCCGTGTAATATCCTCTCCATTGAGTTTCCTATTATTAAGTTTGAAATAAAGAGTTCAAAATTAACTGTGACAATGATTTTATCTAGTGTTGGCATCACCATTAGCTTCTGCAGTTTACTGCTAATAAAACTTTAAATTTGCTATTACTTGTAATAACCTTTTTGCCACCTTAGCTGTAGAAATTAGACAAAGAACCCGGCCAAAACATGGCTAATGACATTTTCTATTTGCATGGAAGAATTGACTAGAAATAATGGCTGTTATTTATAAAGTGTTAATACTATAAAGTACGATATTTCAGATTTCAGCTGATTAATTTGAAGCACTTGCTTCTTTTAACAGGCATCAGTGTTTCATGGTTCAAATATTTAGCTGACCAACTTAATATGCATTGTGTCAAATGGATCAGCATTCTCTCTGCAGCTGTCAGGCTGTTTTGAAAAACAGACACACAAGTGAGTACATGTAATTTCCTCTTTATGACGTACTGCCAAGATCTTCTGTTTTGAGTGGATGTTAATGAGGTAAAATCCTGAAATGCTTTCAGGTCCTAAAAGTATTGCCCCAAAAGACCTTTATAAGATGATATCTTGTCTTTCCTATACTGTAATAAATCAAGAAAAAACTGCGCTCAAGTCATAGTATCAAGTTGTGGAACTAAAATCTGCAGCTCAAATTTATTTTCCTTACAATCTTTGTTTGTCCTTTAGACATAATTTCACAGCTATTATTTCAAGCTTCCTAAATGGAATTTGCAATAACTTCATTGAGGTGAGGACTTCAGCATCTTTCATCTGACATAGTGACATCCAGAAGTACAGATTGTAAAATACCAATAAAACCACAAATGAATTAAGTATAGACAGACCAATGAAGAGACATCAGCAAAACACTCAAGCTGAAATGCAATAAACCATTTAGATCCCCTTAGCTAGAGTCTTCTAAGAAAGTACACAAATTCTGTATTACTGCAGAGTCACACACGTCCTGAAACGGCTGCAGAGGGAACAAGAATTCATGTAAGGTAACCAATAAGGGAATTGATTAAGGCTGGATATGTATCAAACACCTCTTTTAACATAGCTTTCACAGCTTGGAATACTCACTTTAAGATATATGACTATGCTTTTGTTTTAGAATGTATTTTCCTTTTTAGGATGGTCACTTATTCCCTTTTAAATAATATATCACTGGTTAATGCCCACACGCAGGGTGTGAATCTGACTTTTTACATACCTGTAACTTGACACTTTTACACTGCACACTATTCCAGAGACAATATCTAGTAGGTCTGTCACAGTAAATAAAAAAGCTCCAAACCCTGAAACAACCCAACAAAACCACAAAAAAGGGGATCAAAGGCTGACAGAATAAAAGGGAGCCTAAGAGATCATAGCTCTGTTACCTAGGGATGTGGATGTTGCCAGGAAGAGAGGAAGCTCTTGGTTTCAGTCTCTGCTCCGTAGCAGTCACAGCACTAGGTCACACTTGTTAAATACATGTAATTTCTGGAGCATAGACTGCTAGGTAGTGTCGCATCTCCTAGAATTTAGAGTATTAAATGAATATTATAAACAGAGGGAGGTCATGCTCCTTCTCACGGCCTTGCTCTGGCATAAGTGATCTTTAATTCTTCATTATGCATGTGGAACATCTCTAGAAGAGATAGAGATTGCTTTCTCCCTTTTCTACCTTCATCATAATGGGATGGTTGGGAAAATGTGTGGGAAGCAGGTGAAATAAATATGAATTCTGTGAAGAACTGAAATGAATGGAGTCAGGGATCTTCAGGACTACAATGCTAACTAAATATGTGTTGTCTTGATCATCCAGTGAAATTGGAACATGAGAAAGTAACACAGTTTTCAGGAGAGCAAGAGGAAGAAGTGAGATCTTAATGATGCTCATCATGTGCCTGCAGTTCTAATTTTGATTGCTTATTTCCTCTTTCCCTACTGACTCATCATTACTTCACAGGAACCAGGCAGAAAGTAATGGACCATGGGAATAGCAAAAAGAAGTTAGCTTAATGAAAAGTGACTAACACATGACCATATGAGTCAGGAAGAAGAATTCAGGTGACTGTGAAAGCTGGTAGAGAGGGGAGTGAAAGGACTGAGGGAGGAAGAGGCAGTGCAGGGCTGAGATATTCTTTTTTTTGCTAGTTTGTGTTGTCCTTTAGTCTATACTTTGATTACCAGGGCAGTTCAAAGGACAAAAATTATACTTATGTGATCAAATCAATTTTATTTTGAAGGAAAAAAAAAAGTTGTATTCTCTTTCTCTCTGTCTCTGTTTCCTTCTTCTTTCCATTTCAGGATCCCAGCTTGGACTTTGTATATCATGTAAAGCTTCTTTCATTAGTAACAGCTTTAATTATGTCAGTTATAGCACCACCTCTTCAGAGTGCTTTGCCAGCAAGAAAATTATTTAAATAACAAAGTTATTTACACACCATGCAAACATGCATGTTCTGTGTTTTGAGCAGTACTTGTAGTTCTTGGTCTCTTTCTTCCTCCTAAATTTTAAATTAATTAAAAAATTTTAAATATTTTAACTAACTTGCTTGATTTTGATGAAAAATCATCTGAGAGAAACCCCAGCAGTGAGGATGATGATGATAAAGGGTGTAACACATTATCTTACAAAAGGCTGTTCTGATGCTACTCTTCACAGTGCTGCTGTCAAGAATTCAGTGCTCCCAGTAATATTCTGAAAGTATGTTGTGTGTAGATGTTGATAGATATAGTTGGATGCTTCTTGAGGCCTTTAGAGCAATAAAATAATATTTTTAAGTGGAGTGGCACCAAGCCTAGCCTTAAAGCTCTGTGGATACTAATTCTCATGGTGACAATATATTGACTATATTGTGAATAATTTCTAGCTGGTCTTAGGCAATGCACTTCCCAGACTTCAAAGTTGAAAAAACTGTTTCTAATTTCCATTTTAAAATGCTGTAGGTATGCTTGCGTGTGATGTCTGAGAAAGCAGTGAACAGTGGATAAAATGCTCTGTCCCTAAGTAGCTTTAAAATACAAAATATTTTGTTCTGTGGCCTCTGCTTCCTCCCTAGAGGAGAAGTATTCTGAGAAAGAGAGATATTAACAATATTTTATCACCAAAAGGTTGGATTTCCAATAGTATGCTTTTGTGCATATCTTGCTACTTTAGTACTTTCTTTTGTAGGTGTACCATAATTTTAAAAACCTTGACCTTTTGGGCCCTATTCTTAAAAAGATTGTTCTTATCTGTGTTGATATTGTGAGCTCATAAGTCAGTGGTACATCTGTCATGAATAAAATGCTAAAAATTAAATATTTGTGTAATTATTAATAGAAGTGGGAATAGGTAACAACAACAATTTCCTTAGTTGTTCTGTAATCACAGTGACACCAGTACATATATCAGCCATATATTTTCTTTTAATGAAGAGATTTTCTTTTTGACCTGGTAAGAAAAGCAATGACAATTAAATTTATGCCACTTTTGCCATGTGTTTAAAAAAAGATTGGATGTGTCACTCAGTGCCACTGTTTAGTTGAGGTGATGTTAGAGCATCTGCTGGACTTGGTGATTTTAAAGGTCTCTTCCAACTCAGTGATTCTGTGTGTGATTGTGTATGTGATCTTTCAGGGTTTATTAGAAGTCTTGTAGCAAGTTTTTTTGCAAATATATCTTGACCTTTGAAAGATTTATTTGAATGTTAAGGTAGTAGTCCAGCCTATGTGATTAGACACAGATTTTGCCAATATATTATGATTTGATATGCTTTGGACACAATTTCATCATCTTTAGGGCTATGCCTCCAGAAACTATACTTTCAGCCAATCACCTTTTAATTAGAAAAGCTAATTTAAATTTTCTTTTTTCCTTGCACAACTGAAATTTTTGTCTTAAAATTACATCCCTTTCACCTTCTGCCCCTTGTTAAAATTTTTTGTGTATGTTTCAACCATGTGAGTATATGCTGCCTTAAAGACTTTACATGGTCCTTTCATGACACATCTGTTAAAAAAGGGTTCTGGGTTTTACCTTGAAGGACCATGGCCAGCTTAGCTTGATGGCAAACATACTGGAGAGTTAATGTCATAATCAGAACAATTTTTTTTGATTGAGAGGCACTATAGAGAGAGAATTTGATATAGAACAGCTTGAAATTCAAATTGAGTAGATAAGAAAAATAAACTTTCATGGAAATCTATGTAAGTCTGTCATTTAGAGAGAAAGCATTACTTCAAGTATTCAAGTCTGTGAAACAGTCCTTCTCAGTGGGCACCCGTGTCATTTATTTCTGAGCCAGTGCAGTGGGGTGAGCCTTTGAGGAGGGTGGTGTGGGTTGTGATGTCCTCAGCATTCCAAGTGCAGTGGGAAGGAGACTGCAGTGCTGCTCTGGTCACTGCTTTGGCTGCTTTGAGCTTCCTTTCCTTTCCCTGGCTCAGGGTGCTCTCTGACTGGTCTGACCAGCTGTCTGGTTTCTACATCTTTCCCCAGCCAGGCAGGGCTATTGTGAACAGTTTCATCTTCTCCTGGAGCTTTTATCCAGAGCAGCTGAATTCTGTGTACAAGAAGAAAGAGAAGAAATTGTGGAGGAAGAGAAAAAATATGAAAAATCTCTTTTCAGTACACCATTTCTTTTGACTAAATTAAAGTAACTGTGGAAGTATGAGTGCAGAAGCAGTAAAGTCCCAGCTAATGACAGAAAGAATTGTTTTAGTGTAACTTAATTATGTTAATTGATTTGACAACTTGAGAGAAAGGGGCTTTTGTATGGATGAGTGTTAGCTGGAGAGAATTCCTGTGGAGTGGAGACAGAAACTGCAATTTAGCACCAGTGCGTGGAGAGAGATCAGTAGGATGTACAGTAAGAGGACTGTAATGGGCCATAAAACTAATGTCTTTATTGAGTTCATGATTTTTAGTATCCATTAGTTATTGAATTCCTGGATTAGCTCTGGAAAGTATTCAGTAAATCTCCTGTGTGGGTAAAGGCTGAAGGATCATTGGGGAGGGGCCATTTTGTGAAAATGTTTTTCTTCTAAGAGCTGTATTCTTTCTTTTTATTGATAATATGAATTTAGTTTGGCACAAAATATGTGAATTGTTTTTTTAAATGGTTGCCATGAGGACACTGTCCTCATTAGTATAGAGTTCACTAGATGGTAAGATAACATCCCATACCATCACGGCTTGCCATAAAAGTCTGTAAATCCAAAAACCACTCCATGAGGCTTTTGGGGTGGGCTTACTCTCCCTCATCCTGCTCTTAGATGCTGAATCTATTGTAATGGCCAAATCTCCAAAGTGTGTTCTATTAGAAAAGGAAAAGTATTCTGGAGTACTCCAGAGAAATAAAAGTTCTAAGGATAATTAATAGGTTTTATTTGAATTTTTTATCAAGTCTGAAAAAGAGGAAGCCAATTCCCCAGTATTATTAGACAAAGGCAGTGTAACAGTGCTGGCATAGACAGGTCCTGCTCTCCTTCACTGCATGTGGCCTTCCTCCTTCCTCAGCTCCTCTGAATCCCTTAGTGAGCTGAGGCAGCTTACTCTAACACCAGAAGACTATTTAGATAGTTTACTGTATTGCTTGTTGAGGTGTTTGGCTCCCTGCATGGTCGATGATCCCTGCAGGCAGTGAGAGGAAGGATGGCAGGAGGGGCAGTGAGGTGGGAGCAGAGCTCCAGCACTGCAGGGCAGCTCCAGCAGTGCCCAGGTGTGGGGCCAGCTCTGGCGTTTCATCGGGTTCTATGGCTCTGGGGGTTAGCCCATGGCATCAACTCCTTGATTCATAGGCCAGCTGCACAGCCAGGGAGAGAAGGGAAGGAGGAGCTAAGGACCAGAGAAGTGAGAGGCTGTTAGCAGGAGGAGGTGTATGAGAAGAGTGTGGTGGGCCATAACCTGTGTCTCACCTGGATTTGTGATAAGGTTATGAATTTCAGTTTCTGTGAACATCTTCTGAAGGTATTTTGTAGATCTCAGTGGTGTGCAGAAGTGGGAGTAATGGATTTGAGTGTTTCTGAGTTCTAAAGACTGACTAAGGCATCAGAAAAAGAAGAGCTGTAAAAATGTTAGGTTGCAAAGACTACTACAATCCTCTGCCATTGTAAGTAGGAACGGAGGGAAAATCCCACACATTTTTATCTTAGAACATAATTTTTCATTAATGTTGTCCCTTAGTAGCTTCAAGAGAAATTGCATGCTCTCTTCTGAAGTTTTTGGTTTGTTCTATAAGGGTCACATGGTAAAAACTGCTGACAGATTAAAAAACTGAACACACTGAACAGTCTTTTGAGAACTGGTAGGCAAATTTTTCCTCAAATGTTGTCTTTTGAAAAGTCATCTTTCTGCTCAGAGATGGCAGCCAGTCTATCTGCTATAAAATATAACTGGCTCTGTTATTGCAACAGATCAGGCTTCTGGGGGTAGGCAGAGGATACACCAGCTTGTACATACAGTCACAGCTCTTGGAGTAATTGTAAGCATTTAAGGGAGATGGGATTGCTGTCATGGCCTGAAACATTATTCTTCTAGCGGATGACATCCAAAGATTGTCTTATCTTTTTATTTTAAAAAAAATTAAAAAACCCCAAACACTGCAAGTACAATTAAATACAAATAAAGTAAGTGTCATGAGAATGAAGGAGTGTTTGAAACTATAGAGCAACTATAGGAAATTAGGTTGTATTTGTCTGACTCTTGAGATGGCCTGAAATAATAGTCCTGAATAAAAGTGTGTTTACCAGGCAGCTGAGATTTTAATTCCCAAGTCCTATTACTTGATTGCCTTTGTCCAACACAAAGCTTCACTATCTTCCTGGTGGAGAGGCAGAGACAAACAGGACCTTTTTACATCTGCAGGCATTTCACCATGAGTAACTGCTGTACCCCTTCTGTTAAAATTTTTATTTTTAGAGAGAAGGAAAACTATGTGCTCGAACTAGAAATGTGGTCCTGTAAGCATAGATCTGAATAAGAAGGGTGTTAGCATTTATAGCACTTAGGTAAACCCGTTGGTCATAACCCTGAAAAGTCTTAAAATAATGATTTTATTATAACATAGGAAAACTGTTTTAGGTAGACTTCAGGAACATAGGTCGTAAGAAGCCAATGTTACCATGTTGTAATAAGAGGATCTTCACAACTTATTTTCCTTTTTATATTGCTGCTAGATTTATAGCATTTTAAGCTACCAGAACAACAAGTGTGTCTGTGTTTAAAATACAAACTTTGCTGTGTAATGACTTACCACTAAATCCTAATGCATTTTTGTTTTGTTTCATTTCATTTTGTGGCTCATTTCTTGCTCTGTACTCCCAAAGATCTTCAACTCTGTGCTTTCTTTCTGAGTCAGGAATGAATTTTTAAAATAAGCACTTGTACTGTGAACCATAAAGCAAAATACAGAGATGGAATCAAAAGAAGAACATAAATTACTTTTAGTATTCTGCAAAGAAACTTTCATTTGGCTTTTCCTGTTGTTCTGAAACTGTGGAAATCAATACTGAAACATATATTCTGACGGCAGGTCATCTGTGTACGGGGTGTTTGCAGCAGTGAGCTTTGAAGGGCTTACTTATGCCCTGCCTGGCATTAATCTACAGTTCTTTGCACTAAGTGTCCCGATGAAACTACATTTTAGCTGCAGCTAACCATCTCAATGGCTGTTACTTTTTTACTGTTTCAGACTGCTATCTTTTATTATGGATTCACTGATAGATCAATATGACACAAGCAAGACAAAGGTCAGCTAGATGTACACATCTGCTATAAGCTTGAGATGTCAGAAAACATTTTTGGGGCGATAGAAAGTATATGGCATCCACCAGAAGCCTCATAAATGCTGCTTTCCTGTTAAGTAAACCCAAGTTTCCTTTTAGTTTCTCTCCAGCTTTAATTTCTCTCCAACCTTACTGCCTGAATATCTTTGAGATCCTCCTGGCCTTTCAATGTCATTGAATTGAGGAAAATAAAGGGGAGAGTAGAAGCTGCTGTGAGAAAGAGGCAGTAGGTGGGAGTGATGACATGTCCATACTGTAACAAGAGAAAATTGCAGGATGTGTGCTCTGTTATAAACTTTATGATAAACCAAGGTAAAACCTGACAGCTTTAAACTGACAGCATAAAAATAAAGAAAAGTGCGGGTTCTGTGAGGAACTTCAAAACTTCTGAGAACAGGTGGAAATTGCCATAATAAAATCACTCCTATGAAGCTGTCCAACAGAATAAAGAAATACCCTGGGGCCACTTTTTGATCTGAATAGGAGAGAAATCTTTGTGGGTCTGTGAGACCAGGTGCTGGCAGGAACAGATTGCTGGTGCACCACAGACTGCATCTGCCCAAGGCTGCAGGCACAGCCTATGAAGGCTGTTCTCCTGGAGCTCTTTGGTTGCCTTTAGGGTCAGAAAAATGTAGAATTAACTTTGAAGCTTTTCCTGAAATTAGGATGTATATGAAGGTTTCCTTTAATATTGGTTCCTTCACAGAAATACATGCTTGGCAACCTGGCTTCATGAAATATTCAAAAAATCTCTTGGAAATTCCTTGTCAGTTTCTTGAAATTGGCAACAGCTAGAAAAATGATTAACAAGGAACACAGATACACACCTACTATGATAAAATTCTGTTGCTAATATGTATAATATTGTTTGTCATCAAACCAAGTTTCCATATTTGCACAAGTTTGGCACCAATTTTTACGTTGGACTTTACCTTCTATGTTTTACCTCTCAGTTTGAGATGAAACCCGTTGAACTGTGGACTCACAACTGAAGAAAGGCTGATGAACTGGATGTTTATCTGTTTTCACTTACTGCTTTCCTGGAATTGCAACCATAAAATGAGGCATCAGTAATAGAGCAATAAATGTATGATGAATCGTCTTACTAAAAATAATTTGCTCTGCAGAAAACCTGTCCTTAGTCATAGTTGGATAATACAGCACAGTGTTCATTTTGAGTGAGTTCAGAGAAGCATGATGCATGAAGACGGTTTAAAATATTCTCTATTTTTCTTCTGAAAGGTGTCCTGCTTTCATCAGATTTCTTCTTAAATACCCATCATTGAATGCAATTTGATATTCTCAAAGCAAGCCAACAGTATTTTTAAAGGTCAATGTGTAACTTCTCTGATTTGAGGAGCATCTCAGAAGTGACCAAAGTATTATCAGCAAGGAAATATCCCAATCTCCTGTCACTTGACTGATTTCTTAAAAAGTGTTGTCCAGCAGAGCATCTTTGCCTCCAAAGGCAGCTATGCAGAGCTGTGCCAACCTCCTGGCTTCATCAGCACTCCCAGTGTGCTTACCTGGAAGTAATGAATTAGCAAGGAGGAGGTACAGAAGGAAGGGCCTTTTTTGTTTCTTGTTGTAGCAGAACCTGTACAAGTACTCTGAAATAACATGGAAGAGACTCCTTTGTCTTCATTACACTTTTTTTCAATTGCTGGTACTGTTACTGCAAGAACAGTGGTAACAGCAGTGCAGAGGTCTTACCTCAGGAAGACTTTCAGAAATGTTTGAACTGTCAGTTCTTACACATGGGGTTAATTGATCTGTCTCAGGAGATTACCTGTAGCTGAAATTTAAGGTAAATATGCTTACATGTTGTGTAGTTTGGAGTGATTCTTCCAAGGAGGAGAGCTCACAGAGACTGCTTTTACAGAATACAATGTATTTCAGTTGATGTTAGCTGATCTGATTGTTTTATAAAATGACTGTTGGTTCTAGTGGAGGTTTTGCATGTTGTTGTTGATTTTTTTTTTGGTTGGTTTGGTTTTTTTCCCTCTTTGTTTCAAGTCAAGTGGAGTACCTTCCAATTTCTCTTTGACCAAAGTCATATTTCTGAAATGTCCCCTAATGCTGAATTTTCTTGAGCATCAAACTCCTCTACTGGAACTGTGTGTGCATTGGGTGGTGTTAATTTCTAACTGTGAGCTCAGTCTCAACTTGATATTTCTAAATTGCATGCCAGCATGTATATGGAAGACAAACATGCAGATGAGTTCAAACAAGTAGTAATTACTTGAAAAAGATGGGTGAGAAATTGAAGTGATAAAACACTAGATTCTTCTTCAGTGGCTCACAGTATTAATGCTGTACATGTTCTCAAGGGTTAGCACCACTCTGAAAGGAGCTATCAACCCCTTTTTATATTCAGTCCCTCATAGTAATGGTAATTGCTGCTGCAATTTTTTTTTGAAGAAAAATAGATGTCTTTGTCTGAATATTTTTAAAATGGCACAAGAAAAATGGCATTGTTTGAAAATCCCAGTGGTGTCATAACAAGACTTCACATAAACATTAGATCAAGCAACCACAAGCAGCCTGTGAATTATTCTGGGAAGTTTTTAAGCGTGGGATACATGGCATTATTTAAGTATTTATAAATGTCATCTCATCTGCTATAAGGAAAGCTAATAGACTGTTTTGCAGACATTTCAGCTCCAAAAAGCAATTGCTTCTGTAATCTATTCCTATAAAATCGGCAAAAGTGGAAGCAGGCGTACTATGGGTCAATACCAGTGAAAGGCCTCTCTGCAGACAAAAGATTCACAGTCCATTAAGTTTCAGGTCTGTCCTGATATGGATTCCTCTGATGTATTACTATTATATCCTATTTTTGTTGACTCAGTTGCTGTGTCAGCAAAACCAAACATTTTGGCTTGTGTCCCAGCATCAAGCTGTCTATGGAGGATATGTGTTTGCCTCCACCACGACAGTAATGAGAAACTGGCATTAGTTTGATTTGCATAATTGTGCGCTTCTAACTTAGACTCTGTGTCAGTAGGAGACAACTTATTGTGATGATACTCACTGCACATTATTCGTTTTGTGCAATCAGCATTTATTTATGCAAATTTCATCATTACAAGAGGTCATTTTCCAACCTTCTTCCATGAAATCACTTTTTCTGCCAATGAACAGTAAGAAAACACCATAGGAGAACAGCCAGGTATATTTGTCATTCACAGTCCTTGGCCAAGACACTGCAAAGGGTTTATTGTGTGTGTGCATATGTGTTTAAAATTATGTTTTATGAAAGACTGACAGCTCTAATGACAAACTAAAATTTGATAGACCACATGCGATTATTTTAGACAAATGCTGTCAGAAAAGGCACACACAAAACTCAAAACAAAACCAACTGTCTTGCTAGTTATGAGAGTTTCTCTAAGAATAATTTATAAACTGAAAAAAATATTTTGTGTTCCCCAGACAATCAGTGGAATGTTTTCTGTGATAAGAAGCAGAACCCTGTAATTTATTCATGTGAGAGATAAAAAGACAGAATAACAAACTAGGATGTCCCACTTGTAACAGAGACCTGAAATAGCAATAAATGTTGAAAAAGCTTATCAGAATAACTTGGATCTTAAGGATTCATGAACTAACCATCAGGATTCTCTGGATAAAAATGCTTCCAAGGTCATGTTGTTTATCTTATCACTGGTGGTAGAGGGACCTCTTAAGGTTTCATTTGCAAGTAGCTGAAATGACACCAGAAATCACTCTTTTCCCTAGACAATCGGTGCTAAGTTGAAAAAGACTCGAAATATGTCAGTGTTTATAAGGTAGGAGGAAATTACACAGAACAAGTAATGTGGGTGCTGGTTGACTGTGAGAGTGATGAGTACTTAACAGATTGTATCTTCACAAGAGGCACACAGAGTTCATTGGACTTGCTAGCATGCTAACTGTTGCTGGAAGGAAAAGAGTGAGAGCACAAATATGACTTTACCTTTTATCCTCCCCAAAATAATAGAATCTGTAATTCTAAGCAGAAAAATTGCATGTACTATCCCAGCAGTTAGACTAAAATCATAAGTACTGTAACTAAATACAAAACAAAACCCACAGGTGGGCCACTTTTACAAAGAACGGTTGTTTGTAATGGTCCTTGGTATATCAAAATCTGTAAATCAGATGTTGTACCACACAGGAAAAAAAAAAAAAAAGTCTTTTTCAAAAAACGAGTGTAGCTGAAATCTGTTTATGTGCTCACTCAGAAGCATTCCAATAGCCCAGCACATGCATCTGGGAGAGAAATTTCTATCCGCAGGTGTGCATGAGATGATTAGTTCCTAAATATTTTTGCAGTCCTTGCTTCATGTGGGAATAAAATCCTCTGTCCTGACATGTGCTGTTTCATAATTCTTGAGTGAAAAGGTTTTTAAAGAAAACTCAGTTGGGCAGCCAATGCTGTATGAGCCCCATGTGGTAAATGAAGCTATGTGAGCTCAGAATTTAAAAAGATGATACTGCTCTTTGTATCATTAACCCACAGTCAGTCGACATGCTGGATTAAGATTAGAAATCATATAGCTACGATTTCCTGATTTTTAAAAAAAAAATATTTTTATTTTTAGTTATGAGCTAAGAGAGAAAGAAGGAAGGGTTAATTAAAGGAACTCTATTAGGACTAAATTTGAGAACAGTATGAGGAAATGGAGTCCTAAAAGAAAAAATTCTATAGAAGAAAAGTGAAGAAAAGGGATAGAAATTAGTGCTATAAAACATAATATCTCAGAAGCAGGAAAAAAAATAGTTTCACAGTAAGAGCCAGTGCCCTTAGAAGGACAGACCAAAATCCCAAATTACCCAGAGTAAAAGAGGATCAAATAAGATGAACCTATTGAACAAAGTAAAGAGGCAGAAATAATAAAAGTGTGAGTAAGGGAGATATTCATCTGCAAAGCTTACAGAATCTGAATGTGCTAGTCAAAACACAGGAGATGTATCCATGAACCACCACCAAGGTGAACTCCAAGTAAGTACCATGAATGAGTGATTAAGAATGGGCTGCATAGAAGTATGGTAAGGGAAAGACAACCATCTGGTGACTGAAAAACATAGAGTATATAAAATACTTTTGAGAAAGTATTAGGACAACTTAACACATGGAATGAAATACTCTCAGAGGCATATTTGAAAGAATTAAGAGAGACTGACTGGGTAGCTGAAAGGAAAAGGCAGGAAAAACTGACAGTAGCAGCCTGAAGAGCAAATGGTTGCATCTGGAAGAAATGAAAGGTAGATTTTTCTCTGAAACTTTGAAAATTGCTTTCAAACAGAACAAATTCCCTAACAACAATATTCTTTGTAATTTCGCTTTTATTTTACTGAGTTGGTTTAAGTAAGAAACAAGAACTTTCCCTTTTTGTTAATTAGGTAAGTATATCATATGCAAAAACATTATGTACGGACACTTTGATTTCATGAGGTCTTCACTTATGAGCTGCCCCAGGCACAGCAGTTATAACTAATGAATGCTTTTTCTGCATTCCCTCTGAATAGTTATTTTGGTTAGAATGAACTGGAGAAGCTCAGGAGTGTCCTTTACTAGTATATGACAAAGAGAATTCTTACCATTTTCTCTGAAACGAATAGATACTCCTTAACTCTCAGATTTTAATCTCATATCATGCTGGAGCTAATACAGGTAGAAGCTGAATTATATAACCCACCTTCTGATTGTCACATCCCTAGCCCAATTATAACAGGCAGGCTGAGGTTTCAACATTATTCTCATCTGTCAGCCATGGCACCAGACTTGCTTGTCAGTATTCAAGACAATTTTTTCTGTAGAAGCTGTGGCATATCTGAGTTAAAAATTCCAAAGGTTAGTCTGTTTTATTTTGACTAAATATTTATGATTCCTTTGATTATATCTGAATTTTTAAGTTTTACTGACTCATAGACCAACCTCTTGTGCAAGTCTTTTGATACGGCCTGCCCGTGGTTCATCCAAAATAAAGCAAAAGTAGTTTGTCTAGAAATTAGAGAATGAGAACTCTTCACAGAGAAGAAATTTGTTCAGACGAGCTATTAACTGAGATGCATGAGAATATATATCAAATCCTAAAGCTGTATTGTTGTCTTAAGTTCTTGAAGTCACTGCTTCTATTCTCTGATAACTCAGTATGGATTGTCAGGACAAATATATGGAAAACTGGAGAAGACTGTGGGGTCTCAGAAGTAGGGGTTTGATGTCTGGAGCTGTGTGAACTCTGATTATAGTTTAGTGTTTCAGCCCCAGTCTGTCTCTAATTTTATACCTGCTCTGTGTCTATGTACTATGGACTGCTCTTTCTGTTAAAGGACATCACGTGAGGTACATATTGCTTAGCAGTCATCCACACCGTGCCAGTGGGTTTCTTTTATCTAAATCAAAAGCATGTGTGGATGCTTGCTGCAGATTTCAAGTACACTATGCCAATGATTCACACAAGGCAAAGCCCTGTTTGTTGAAAATAAATCTATGGCCATGGCAATTACGATATAGCTGAACTTTTCTAATGGTGAAATGTCTTTGATTCTATATAATGAAAACCATGCAGCCTTGGAAATATTTATTAAAATGTTTTAAAATATATTATAACTATTGATTTATGGATGGGCAGAATGAAAAAAACAGAAACATTATGAAAGGTTCAGGAAAATGCCAACTGTTTGAAGTTGTGCTTTAACTTCTGCAGTTACCTTTCCAAACTGCTTTGATTCAGATACTCAGGGTTAGGTTCACCTTACCAGTCGTTAGCCATCAAAAAGCAGCACTTAAAGTTTGTCACCAAGGCACCTTTTGTGGTCAATGCAGAGAGGAGGGTCCTTCTGCTGATCTTTTGGTGTCCCTTACCTGCTCCTCCAGAGGCACTTGATTTTTCCCAGAGGACATACGTGACAGTGACTCGTTTAGAGTGGATGTTTCCCTTCCTCGGAGGCTGGAGGAGCCTCGTGAGTCTGCGCTGCGTGGATGGCACTGCACACCCACTGCGTGGGCTCGCTTTGGCAGAAAAGGTTCAAAAACTGCTGAGAGGCTGCAAAATGGGAAGGCTGCACTTCCAGTTTAGTCAGATGGATGAGTTAATGTAAAAGCTGTGTACTATGTGCTTGAAGCCTTCGTAGAACTCCTGAAAAAACCCACTAACAACTATTCTGAACAATTCTGTTGATCTTTGCATGAGAGAGTGAGGTGGGGTTAAAATGTGGAAAATCCCTAAGATAGGCTGGTACTAGAATCTGAAAAATAAATTTTGATCTTTTGTCTTCTCTCAATTTGATTGACGCTGATAGAACACGATGAGTCTGAAAATACTACTTGGAAAAGCGTCTACACTGAATTTCATACCCATTAGGAAATTAAAAAAAAAAAATTAACTCAGTAACTAAGCCTCTCAACTTGAATAACACAAACAGTTAAATTTTAGTTTCATAGCTTAATTAAGAACTTTAAAATAAGTTTGCTTGTGGTCACCTTAAATGTAGCTAGAATTTTTCATCTATATAGAAACTCCAGCCTTTAATTTTCTTTCAAATTACTAATTTAATATTTTTCTTTGCTTTCTTCAGGCTTCTTATGTAAACTCAGATTTAATTGAAATTAATTAAATGTTTACAATCTTTATTTTGAAAATATTAACTTTTAATATTAACATTTCATCTTAGAAATAGCAAAAATAAAGATATTTTACTTCTGGACTTATTTTTTCCTTTAGTCAAAAAATTTTACCAAATTCAGCACTGGCCACAAACAATTTCAATCCTAGATTTATTCTGTGGGAATTACTTCTTAGAAAATACAGTTTTAATATAATGAAATATTCAAATGAGTGAAAACAATTATCCTTTAAAATGAAAATGGAAGTTAAAAAATAGTTCAAATAACTAAGGAGAATTTATATGAAATTCATATTGAGGTATAGTCCTGACTTTACAATGATTATATCCTTGCCCAAATTAATTTAATGTGAACTGCTAGCTCCAAAGATAACAGTATATGTTTACATTTCACCTGAAGAATGTCTGGAAAAAGAATTTTAGTGTCTCTACAGAATTAATTTAGTGCACATCCAAATTAAAGAAGATTATATTTTAAAATGGGGCTTTCTTTTTCTGTATGCCAAAATAGATTCTGCAGTAATCACAGTTTTAGTGACTATGGTGTAAAAGACCTGTCTGTAATGCTAATTTGCACTTTGGTTTTACAGTAATCCTAACTATTTAAAATAATTTTATATAATTATTAGGTTGTTTTTGTAGTACTAGTTGAAAGGACTACTCTGTATTGATTAATCCTAGCAGGACCCTACAGTCTGTAGCAACTGTACAGTGTTTGGGGTTTGGATAGATGATCTCCAGAGGTCCCTTCCAGGCCTAACTATTCTGTGATTCTATGAATTACAATTTCATTGTAATATGCACAGAACACAGGAATTTAAAGATCTAGGATTCTGAAAATCAAATTACTTTATTATCATTTAATACTTCTTACATCTCCTCAAATTCTGATTTCCTCTTATACTTGATACACATTCTTTTTTTGCATTATACCAATATAATTGAACAGAAATGGTTTTTCTGTCTCAAATTTCAGTGTATATATTAATACTTATGAATCCAAATTCTATTATTTTATCTTTCAACAGAATTCATGATAAAAAACAGCTCTACATGTTTGAGAGCAGAAACTCTCTTCTTTAGAGTACAGATTAAAAGTATAACAGTAATAAAAATATCAGTGGATACACTGTAACCTAAAATAATTTTCTATCTTCATGACACAGTAAGATTGTTATACAGAACAGATGTATTTTATGTTTATTCTGGTATTTAATTAATTTATTTTAACTGACATGAGTGGGCTTGACAAAACTTAATGGGGTATCAGAAGATGAGAATCAAGGAGTGTTTAATGATGCTTCTCCAATTCAATCCTCAAGTGGTCCCATCTAAATGGGAGCTTCATCTGAACTGCTGCTTTGACAAGTTTCCTTCTCCTCTTTATCAGGACTTGAGAGGCAGGAGGTTAATATGGTTAAAAAAGTCTCTGAAAATTACTGGTGGCAGAGTTTTCTTTATTTCCAATGAATTGTCTAATGCCCTCATACCAGCAAAGTGATGAAGAATGTCTGATTTGTCAGTTGTAAACCTTCATATAATGTTACAAAAATAAATCCAGATATTTGTATTTTTAAAGAATCTGTTTTACTTTACAGTGATAAAACAATTGGCTTAACCTGAACACATGAAATGATGGACTTATGATTTTAAGAGAAAAATTAAATAGGCTTCATGGTGAAGGAGGAAACTAAATTTAAGGACAACCCTCTAGTTTTTTCAGAATAATGCTGTAATGGTCCCATATATCCACATGATGAAAGAATTAATTCGTGTTGCCATTTAACGTCTGTCACTGAATACTTATGGGCGGGCTGCTAAACATGGGGATCCTCACTCTCAAATGCATCACCACAAACTCTGACAGATTAAGTGCCCGCATTATAACTGGTATCTTCACTGGATCATGACAGATCACTGTGCTTTGGAAGCACTTGTTTAATGACATGATTTACAGCTTGCTGAGGGGAAGAGGCAAAGGGCTGCTCCAGAGTGAGTAATGCCCTGTGCATGTGGGCTCTTATGAAACGACATCTTCATGGCCATTTGTGGAGCTGTCAATATCCATCACTTAACAAACGATGTCTCTGGTTCACTGAGCATTGGTAAATGAGACACCTTACGAATCAATTCCGGTATGTTTGTGTTGTTCAGTGTCACTGGACAGAGTATCCTGTATGTTTGCTGACCTTTTAACTAATAAAAAAAATAAAGTGCAGAAAAAGAAGAGGTTTTATACAGAGCAACCTCAGGTGAAGCCACTCTAGCTTTACTTCTGGGTGATGGCATGTTTTAGTACTCCAAACATCCACACTCTGCATGATATGGAATTTACAAGAATGAAACTAGTAAACATGTGCAAAAATCAAAGTTTAAGTTGAAAACATAGTAAATATTTACATTCTAAATTTTCAGAGAATTAAAAGGCATTACTTAGAAACATTTGTGTTTTCTGTTGCCTTGACTGTAAATTTAGTTTAAGGAAGTCCTTTCAGAAATTTTACCCTGCTGTAAAACAGGTTCAGTGCAGCTGCCTCCACACAAATTCTGTAATTATTTCATTCATGAATTGTCAGAGGTAGTACAGGTTTCTGCCTTTTCATCCTTTGGGGTCCTGCAGATGTTGTGCAATATGCATGGCTTATGTAGGCAAAGCTGCTGTAGCAGTTATAAAAGATGTTCCTTGTTATTTCAACTCTCTTTTGGCCTTCAACCTATGGTCCAAAGGGCAAAGCCTGTATTTAGAGGGGAGGCAGCTGATAAGATTCAAGGAAAACGTGCACAACTCTGCTCCATTTCACTCTAGGTTTCAGTGTGTCTTTTTTTCCTGTGTTTTCACTGCCTTGAATTTCCTTCAAGACCCAGAAGCAATGGCAGGAGCTTTCTTTATTCACTGGCCCTTGGCTCTATTACATGCTGATATCAGTTCCTCCAATTTCCAGGCTGCTGTGAAAGACCAGACAAGATATTGCCAATGTTATCAGTATAGCTTCTGCCTGAACAAAACCATTTTGGTGTTTGTTCTTGATTTACATTCTAAGACCAAGACTGTTACTGGATATTCTAAGATAGAGGTGATCATCTTGCATCCAAAGGCAGCTTTCCTTCATCTCATATTCCAGATGGGTATCAGAAGAGATCATATTCTTCAAATGTTCAGACATTAGTGCTGATGAAAGCCTACATTGCCAGGTGGGAAAGAATGTAACTTCATAAGAGCAACATCAATTCCATCCTGGTACTGCGTAGATAATTGGTTCTGTTGGTCTGCTCTCTCTTTTAAGTAGTTGGTGCTTTCATTAGATCTGTAACAGTGCTCTACATTCCTCACAAAGGCTAATTGATACCTAAAGGTTTTGCAAGAGTTTCTCAACTGCCTCCCCATCCTCCTTTTCTCCTTGCCACGCTGAACTGTTACAACTGCTTGTACTGCATTCACTGCTGTATATTGCTGTGGCACCTTGTAAAGTAGCAGTTCTAAAGCCTACAGGAATTGAGGAGATGCTCTTCACAGAACCACCCTCTAAAGTAATTTGAGAGGAGTGTCTTAGGCCATAATTCAAGTCCTTAAATCTGTATAATTTCATGTTCTAATAAAGTAGTCCATTTTCAGATTTTTTTACTAAGCCACTTTCTAATCACAATTTTCTGGAAATGGGGTTTATTATTTCCTTGAAGGCTTAAAAGTCATCAGTGTGAAGGCTATGTAGTCAGATAGCAGGTTGTGTTGAAGTTTGTAATAATGTAGTAATTTAGGATTCCCGTGTATTGCATTCATTGTAATTAAAGTCGAGTCTTCTCTAGCACATCCTGCTGTTTCAATTTTCTTTCTACTGATGTTAGTGCATACAAGGAATTTACTTGTTATGATCTGATCATACTTTATCATTATGCTCTTTAAACATGGATGTCTAAGTTTTCATTCAGCAGAGGTGCAAAATATGTTTTCTTGGATTAGACTACAGTGACCAGTATTCATAGTGACCTTGGAATCACAGAGTATCCCTCGTTATTTTTTTACCATTGTGGCATTGTGGACTCCTAATATATAGGATTTTGTGGAGTGAAGAAAATAAGTAATAGGTGTCTTCTACCTTTTTGGCTATAGAATAGGACTAGAGTGAGATGCAGCTACATCTCTAAAACACACAGATGACCTGTATGGAGCCTATCTGGGGCATTTATTTGCCTCTTTTTCGGGCTTGGGGAATTTTTCATCAATGACACAATTTTTCTTTTGACCTTTCTTTGTGCCTACTCCTTAGGTCACTTTAGAGTTTAGTTATTCTAAGGTGGAAGCATGAAAAGCAATACTTGCTTCTACCTCCATGTAGAAGAAAATAAATTCCATAATCTAAGAGTCTGCTTAGAAGTCAGCAGTGTTTTGGTTATTTTTTTTTTTTTAACAAAATTGCAGTGATTTTATGTTAAAATAAATATGTTTTAAAGGATTCTTGTCAAGCTGAAATCTTGTGATTTTTCTTACTTTTCCCAATAGCATTTCCATTCTCTTTTGAGCCGCTGCTGGTAATGAACCATATTCTGAGAAACTGCTGTCTTGGATTCCATGAAGTATGAGAGCTAGTGTCCAGAATTTCTCTCATACAAGAAATAAAATGAGGTAATATCATACCTCAGTAATAGGTTAATCTGTGAATAAAAGAGGTGTTTCCCACCCTCCAGAAAAGAAGCCTTTCTGTATGATAAACTATACATACACAAACATCAATAACAGAGAAATTCTGACTTCAAAATATTGTGAAGGCACATAGCATTTTTCTGGAAGCTCTCAGCATTTCACAGAATTTTGCCATAAGAGGGCATGTGGGATTCTTCTAAAGGACACAAGGAATTGGCTGAAGAATATGGGCTCTTGAACCACTAGAGGGGAAGGTAATGAACAGATATGCTGTAAAAATGAGCAGAAGTAATGGAAATTTGAACCCAGAGTCAGCAGGATGTTTAAGCTAACTGAAATGGAAGGTCTGAAGGAAGGCGTGGACTGAGAACAAAATCACAGGGCAGCCCCCGAAAGGATTGTTGCATCTACAAGGACATTAAATAATACTAATATTACAGATGGCCAAATACATAATCAATTATTTTTACCCTGTGTTTATCTTTTAAAGCCTGGCTTTGATCAGAACAGAAAAATGATGGTCTCTGAAAGGTAGAAGGTTTGTATACAATTTTTGCATCCTATTTCACCTATAACAAAGCTGAAGATCAAAGTAGCATTCTGGCTTCACCAAGAAATAGTAGTTCTACTCCTGCATGCTGAACATCCTGGGAAAATGTTCCCCTCCCTGCATATGCTTCAGGCTGAATACTTCTGTGCCCTCTTAATGCCTGTGAAATGTTTAGAGCACATTTTATTGAAATTAATAGAGTACACAAAATCAAAAAGACCTGAAAAAATGTTAAACAATTTATGAGTACTGAATGATCAGAGCATACAAAACCTTAGATGCCTTCCATCTTATTTTACATATGAGAACCCTTTGATCTTCTTCTCAGTCTTTTGCATGACTTTCTTGTGCTATTATAATTGTTCTGCTAACATTGTAACAAAATGAAAGAGTAAGTGAAAGTCCAGCCAAGATGTGGCAACTTGCAAAAATTTGGACATCTGTTTAATGTTATATATAACTGTAAAGATTTTAATTCTGTGTAACAATTCACTTAAACAGTTTATATACACTTTAGGAGACTTGAACTTTACACAGTGTTTTGGTAAAGAGCAGTTTGCATCACCATCTCTTTAGGTATTAATTTTTATGAATAAATGAAAAATTAAAGTTTAAAAGTATAGAGAGAAAAAAAACTTTAAAGAAAAGTTTCTAAACTTTAAGAAATGAGATTATTGTCCAGTTTAGCATTGTAACTTATAAATTCAATGTAATTTATAACTTCATTAGTTAAAAGAATAGACTGAAAATTGCCACTCATTAAAGTAAGGTAATGGTAATTTTATGACTGCTGCATAAAAAAAATAGGGTTGGAACTTATTTGTATAAAGCAAAACAGTGCACATAAGAATTAAAGGAACTAGCATCCCTTGCCCCATACGTTCTTCTATTTCAACTTGTTTCGTCTTCTTTTAGGATTTTTTAAGATACCATGGGCTGTAGGTATTAATTTTACAAAATATTACCTTAGTATGAAAATGAAATAAAGAGGAAAGATCATGGGCTTATATGAGAAGCCTGTGGCTGATCCTGGTAACCCATTTAGCACAATCAGGAAGCATGGCTTGTTAGCATCAGGCCTAATTCCTTATGGAACATTTAGAGTGACGCTAAGGGAATATGAGATGATAGCTTTCAAAATCAATAGTGTTTCCTCGTCTACCAAGAGCACTAGGAACTGTTTCGAATAAGATTGTATGACAGTTTCCACTCTATGTCCCTCTTAATTTCTTTAGAAATTGTTAAAAGTTTTACTTTTAAATGTTGATGAATTCATTAACCCAATAGCTGTACATTAGATCACAATCAATACTCAGGAAAAAAATATAAAATGTATTGCTAGAACAAATGTTGAAGGCTACAATTTGAAATAAACTGTATTCTTTACTGATTGGCAAGCAATGTCTGCCTTTGTACGACAATAAATCTCAGTTGCTCTCTGTTCCTCTAATTAATATTTTATTACTGGTAGTATCATGCTTAGTAAAAATACACTAAATGTTATATAGGGAGAGGGCCTCAAACTGGCTCCAGACTGAATGGGTGCACGTATTTTAGCATTTCAGTTTGGATAAGATTTCAGTTTTGGTGTGTTTTTGAATGGAATTTTGGAATTATCCCCACTTACTGTGCCTTAGTTCCCATCATAGAGTCACCTGAGGATGGTGAAAAACTCTAGCTGACTTCCTGATGATGCCCACAGTTGATCATACTCCTCTGGTCAGCCATGGAGACAAGCAGTTTTCTGAATGCCTAGGATATGTGTCCTAGATGCAGGTTGGAAGGGAGCAGATGCACAAGCTGCTGAAGTGGGATCCCTATTCCTTAGTGCTTGGCTGATATTAAACTGTTGCTTGGCACCCAAAGTCTTCATAGGAAGAGGTGAGAAAAGTTCTGAGGATTTGAGGGTCCAGCAGACAGGCTGGGGAAAGCTTTCCTATATACTTTGGAAACTCAGCAGCTAGAAAACATGCTGAAGATGTTTTATTTTGATGAGAGGATTTTAATTAATTGCACAATTACAGTATTGTCATGGAATACTTAAGAAAGCTCTTGAGCCTTTCAAGGTTTCCAAAGAATGAGTCTCAGAAGTAGTTTCTGTTAAATACCATAGGAAATGCTACAATCATAGAAAATGTAGCTTTCATGTTAAAATACCTAGGAGATGTCCTGATTTGGAAGTTTAGCTCTGCAAACTTTTATGTCTAAATGCAAAATGCAGCATGTTTAACTCCATGGTCCTTTGCTACTTCAATGTGTGGAGAGGGGGCCTGCACACACCTCCATGTAAAAGCACCACCCATTTTTTTATCTAACAGCCTTAGACATACATTTAGAATCTTGCAAGGGGCCAGTATATAATGTAATTATACAGTCACCTAAATTGCTACACAATTATAGTTAATTTTGAATGTGCCACATAATAGTGCTTCACAATCTGATCTTTCATTGAAAAAGTAATTAAGCTTCTTCTCCTTATGGTTACAAAGATAACCTTCAAATGTGAAATGAACCTGAGCAGTTGCCTTGATTTCTGTCTGCATCTGCAGACAAGTTGAAACAGTAGCTTCAATGATACCATGTGCTGCCCTCTTCATTGTGGGCGCTGCCTCTGCGGGAGCCCAATGAAAGCACTCTTGTTAACTATTTCACAGCTGATAGATCTAGCAGAAATAGCCAATCCAAGAGCTGCTCTGATCTTTTTAGAGATAGTTACAAGGAAATAAAATATAGGTTCCATAAATACCATTAATTTTGTTAAGTTTGTTAATGGTAGGGAAGAATTGAATTAATTTGTTTGCTGAAATTTAATATCCTTCTCCTTGTGCTCAAGATATTAAAGGTGCTGATGTAATCTTTACCACACTCCTGACAAAAATATCAAGTCATGAAGTAACAGCTCTGTTTTCCATCCATCTGCAGAAACTCCATTCTTCTCATCAGTGTCTTGTGTCACACAATTGATATAATGATGCCAGGTTTTTTTGAATACATTCTCCTCTCTCTCCTTTTCCATCAAATTGAGTTATTCATCTAATAATAAAACACATTAAATAGGTAGATTTAAAAAATGGCAAAAATCCATATGTTAGAGAAGAGGGCATATATCCAGGAAGAGAGTGTAAATCCAAAAAAAGCTTTTCTGGGAACTATATCAATATAGCTAGAGCAAGCTTACAGTAATACAAGAGTCTGGATGCTGGCTGTTCCAAATTTGTATTTTTAAAGTGTACTGTACCTTTAAATGGAAAATACTGTACTGTTGCTTGTCACAAAGCGTGGAAAAAAGGTCGAGGCTATGATTCGGCTTGCAGCCTGCTGGGTGGTTTTTGCAGGATGCTGGCTGGTGCCAGTACAAGTCGTATGTGCTGCTGGGTCCTGTTTTCTGGGAAATTGAGCAGAAGCACTTAAGATACGAAAGCTTCTGTTTGACACTGCTGCTTTGGAAGCCTAGTGAGGACTCATGAGAACCATTCATCTGTTTCATGACAATACTTTAATCTTGCAATTAATTAAAATCTTTTCCCAGTATACAAGCCTTCCTTCATCAGCCTGACATACCATGCATGGAAAAGAACAAGAATTGGCAAAGAATCCTACAGATTTGTGACAGAACTCCGAACAATGCCACATTGATTATTTAGATCAGCATAGGGCTAAGCTTTCATCTAATGCAGTGCTTAAATGACAAGGGGGATTCACCCTTGAGAAAATCCCAGGTCAGGATTCAAATTCTGCATTTTTATCCTGATAGGTTTGTGACAGACTCTTGCATTAGTTGCATGAGACTTTGTAGGAGCGATACAGACTACTGTAGTAATAGAAACACTCTACTGATTTTTACATGCTGTTGTATGCATTTTGATCTATGCACCATATCATTTTCCTTCAATCAATGGAAAAAGCTGGTATTAGATAGCTTAGTATTAGACATAGGCTACTTTAGACTCAATTTAAGGAAATATAACTTCCTAATGCCTTCTTATGTTTACATAGAAGCTCTCAATGAAAACAAGGCTGCTCGAACATTTAAAAGCTCACTTTTCCCACCTATCGAGAATCCAGTTCCCCTAATTTCAGTTTTAGCATCACTGCTACTGGTATTCTAATGTCAGGAAGAAAAACATTCCCTAGCACTATGCTTTATGCAAATGAACTTCACTGTGGGGAAAAAATACCTAGAGATGTAATAGAGAAAAAATCCTGAAGTGCTAAATTATAATATGATAAATTATATTATATTATATTTATTATATTATCTTTTCAGGAATTTCTTCTAGTGCTGGTACAAATTGATTTAGAAATAGATATATAATGAAGGGGAGGGATGCCTTCTTTTAATATATTACATTTCCATGACATGATATCATTTCAATCATTTGAAGCCTCAAGACAGCAAAGAATTTTTCCTCAGTGTTTATTGGGGAATACTTATGTTTCCCATAGGTACTCTGTGAATATGGAAACACTTTGAAAAATATTATCGGTATTCGTCATACACTAAGGACATTTAATGCTGTTTTGGGCATTTTCTTTTCCAGATCTTAAGACAAAGCTCAGTAGCATTTGAGCCTAGGTGGATGCTGTGGATAGAAAAAGCCATTATACTAAATTTTCAGTGAAGGTGAAAGTACAAGCTTAGCACTAACTTATGTGTAACCCTTTCCTTTCTGGAATGGGGCATTTTATAAACTCTATATTCAGCCTAATGCCTCTGTACACTGAAGAGTTTTTAGATGAAGCCATCTGAGGTGGAGCAGAGCAGCTTCATTCTTGTAGGCAGACAGAGCTGTGGGATGGAACTGAAGATGGTTCAGAAATAGCTCTTGCAGCCATGTGTAAATTTGGGCTAAAACTGCCAGGAGTAACAGTCCAAATTAGAGGCTGCTCTTCTCAGTATCAAACCTCTAAGAACTTGGTTCTGTGGAGAAATCACCAGGAAAAGTTATGCTGCTTTATCTGTGGTATAGAAGGTTAATTAATCTGAACTTGGTATTCCAGCGTAATTGTGTATCTTCTTGGAAAGCAAGGGTATCTCTGAATAGCAAGAAGATGAGGAAGGTGGATTAATGTGGAAAACATAACTTCATTGCCCATAAGTACAGTTAAGAGAATTTTCTTCCTCAACAGGTCTAAAACTGTAAAAAGAAAAATGAAAATGGAGTTTCAGGTAGATAAACCTAGTATTAAATAAGACCCAAATTCATCTATAGTTTCAGGAAATTGCTAATGGAGGGAAATTAAAAAAGCTTAGTATTAATATTTTTCTAATAAATTTATAGATTTTTCTTTCCAAAAGTAACACCTTTTCAAGACTGACCTTCATTTAAGAGGAAAAGTACCTGACATCTAATCTATCTGCTAAGGAACATCAATTTAGTCTCCAGTTGTTTCAAGTTAAATAGACTGACTGATTCTAAACCTTTTGTTTGGCAAAAGTTACAATTTCACATTGACCTGACTGAGTGATTCTGTCATTCCTACATCTTCTATTTGCAGAGTATCCAAAATACAAAACTTTTTATTACTCATAGATTGCTCACACCAATAAGGAGACCTAAGATCCCTACTTTAGTAGAAATTTTTGTGTCAGAATAGAGTTCTATCTACTAAATATCTCTCATGTACTATTTGTCTTGTTTTGTTTTGTTTTTTAGTCTGTTTCCTCTTACTTCCCATGTCCATGTCTTGATTTGTTAAGAAGGGTTTCTTTTAAATCCTTAAGCTGTGCCTGGGTGAAATTTTCCCCAGAATTTGTGGAGTGAATTTTTTATATCTACCCCTACATGACGACAAGATCTTAATTTTGTGGATTAATGACAGAATCCCCCAAACCACAGTTTAACCATGTCTTCTGTGGAATCACTTTGGTAGGGAACCTTGGGTTTAGTACATCCACCCCGAATCAGCATTATCCTTGTGCACATTGCAGTACTGCCCCGAGGTCCCACCTAGAGAGAGGCCCTTGCGAGACTCTACAAGCTCCTGGAGACCTGAGTTTTTACCTCAAGATTACACAACCTGGGCTTTAGACCATGCAAGTGGCAGTGAGCAAGGTACAGTTGAGTTCAGCTGTAGAGCCAAAGTTAATGCAATACAAGTATAATAAATAAGTATAACAAAAGGTGAGACGAAATTAGGAAAGTGAGACGAAATTAGGAAAGTGAGAATGAGGATGTAATTTTTAAGAACATGGGCCTGTAAAGACAACTTACTGTACAATTTGAGGGTTATGAGAGCAAGTTACAAAAAGGCAGCTTGTTTTCTACTTCCTCAGTAAATTTCTTTCAACTAAAACTTAAAAAAAAACCCTTATTTTTTGTTAATATTTTTTCCCTCATTCCTTCTCCCATCTGCATAGTAACTTTATTCATCTCCCTTTTCTTTATTTTTGCATTATTTATTATTTATCTCTTGATGGTGATGCATGTGAGAGATTATGACATTGCTGCAGTATTTACCTTTGCTTACCATCATCATCATCATCATCATCATCATCATCATCATCATCATCATCATCATCATCACCATCATCATTGCTTTCTATGACTTGGACCTGTGACACTTCATAGAATCATAGGTTAATTTGGGGTGGAAGGGATCTGCAAGACCACCTGGCTCCAGCCCCCAGTGTATGCAAGGACACTAGAATTGACTTCCACTTTCTCAGCGAAGTTTGATTTCTTATAAGTGACTTACAGTGACTGTACACTGAGTTCTACATGAACAAAGTATAGACTGTAAGTACTGGCTTTCAGGTGCACTATTTGTGGAGATTTTTTTCATTTCTTTTAAGAAAAACAGAGAAGGGGTAAGAGCTGAAACCTGTGTTCTCTTGCTTTTTTTCTCCTCCTTCAAAGAAACCCCAAGTCAACATTGAGCTTCCCCAACTATAATTAAATTTGTGATCCAGAAAGCTACATTAAATTATTCTCCATAGTAGAAGCACACTGGCTTCTTTCATTTATCAGAAGATCCTTAAAGTAAGGGATTGTAGCATTTTCTGTCAGAAAGCTTCCTCCCTTTTCATGAGCTTCTACTGCAAATGTGTATTCTAGTAATCTATAAACTTTAAGTATCCACTTGTGGGCCATTATATTGTTTGCTCTTCTTCACAATGTCATAAATGGGTGTATACTTTGATAGGTTTTAAGTGACAAAAAAAATCTTTTTGTAGTGTACCATACAGCAACATAATTGTAACTAAACTTATCTAAGTTTAGGCCAAAGGCATCAGAGGATTTATGTCTTGTGTTTTGCATCTCTTTCCAAGTTATTTTATTAACATAGGGTGTCTTTAATTATGCAGAACTGCAAACTGCATTATTGATATTCTACAAACATTAACTACAAGTGTCTCTAATGAAGCAGGAAAAAAGCATGCTTTCTTGTTATTTGTCAGGACTTGCAAAGCACTAAGTATTTCAAATGCTTTCTTTATGTTGCATAAAGTAGAAGGGATCTGAGACATATGGCATACCAGCTCAGAATTTATACTTGGCAATACACGTGTACATACATTTCTCTTTCCACACATATATATGTTTATATATATGTGTGACTTCTAAAGTGGATTTCATTCCCATCAGTGGGAATGTTTTAACCTTCAAAGTCTTTAACTGTGCTTGTTTTCGTTTATATTGCCATAATATATGGAAAGCTGAAGGATAAGAACCCAAATCATAGATGGTACCATAGAGTAGTTACTAATGGAAATAGAAATGTATCTCAGCGAAAAACCAGTGATTTACCCAAATGAATTCACAATTCCAAGCCACTTTATCTAAGTTGAATTAAAACATATTCAGACTCCCTGCATTCATGTTCTGACCTAACTTGTATGAGAGTGTGGTCATAGGGTGTATAGTGAAGAGGTGGAGAAGCCGTATAGGAGACTCCCAAATAAAGAAGAGCAGATCTTGTATCCTAACAAAATGAATTGGAAGGTTTGATTAGTTACATTGACACATTGAGCCCAAAAATTCTGGCAGAAGAAATCAGTTTTGTCAAGACAATATTTTCAGAGTTGTTTATACTTGTAATTAACCTCCCTGTTTATTTATTTTTTATCTATTAAGCACTTTAGAACTGCTTAAGAACAAAAGAGACTTCTAAGTAATTTCTGGGGATAACATACAGTTGCACTTCCAGCCTCATTCAGTACTTTAACTTTGGTTGAGTACAGAGTGGTCCAAGGGCACAATGTTGGGAATCAGTTTTGATATGCTGACCTGCCTTGAAAATGAAAAATAGAAAAAAAAAAGAATTAAATGGAAAAAAAAAATTTTCTGCAGTAATAATGAACTCTAGCAGAATATTTTGGTCCATGTCTCTCTTGAATATTAATGTTCAAGAACCGAATGTTCCTAAGAACTGAAATTGTCATCTAGAAGAAGAGGAAGAATTTTTGAAATTTAACATCATTTTGGCAGAATTAGTTTTAACAAACACAAACAGTATCCAGCCATAACAGACAGAAAACAATATCCTGCTGTCTAAGTGTAAATGCTAACACAGGTATGATAACATTGCTTAGCTGAAGTGACACATAGTAAGGCCATATAGCAGGGGCTCAATTGCAGCATTTATGCTTTTATATCTTTAAATTCTGTAGTAAATTGTGGCAGGGAGGAAACCTGAAAGTGCCTTTCAAGAAAAATCTCCCTAGGACCTGTTACTAATCAATAGAGAAATTGTATGAGAATCCTACACTCATTTAATGAATTTAAAGTCTCAGGGAAAGCTAAAGATGTTTGATTTCTTGTTCCTGCATATTGCAATAGAAAGATCTTTGGGAGACATACAACATATTTTCTTAAGGAATGATATTAAAAATAACATTGATGTAATACCAACAGCTGTATCCCCCAGTTAAAAAAGAAGCATAGGGAAGGTATCAGTTCCTGAATTTGTATTGAACAGCCCCTGAGACATTACCTTGGAATAAATTTTGCATTACAATTTTAGTATACTTGTGTTTGGGGCATGGCTAAAATAGTCTTAACCATGCAAGGACCATTTAACATTTGGACTTTATGCCTTGACTGTGCTAAAATTAATTTTGAAATCTAGGTATGTTGCTTTTATGCCATGTAACTCAAATGGGACAAGGTAAGAAACCCTCTGTGATCACAGTTCAAGTGATGTCTCTTATTCAGAGATCAGCATGGATGTTTAGATGATTCCCACTGGCTTCATATGAAAGCATTGGAAAATTAATTGCCCATAAACTGACTGCAACTTCAAAAGTATTTAAAGCAGCCTGCACAGGCATATTGGAGGGTTGATTTCTATAGACAGCAATTAATGTCACAATGAAAATTCTTAGCTAGAGTGGCTTCTTATACTCCTGATTTAACTGAGATGTGGGCATTCACCCTCAACATTTCATGTCTGATTTTTTGTATTAGTATAAACAAAATAAGCAGATACTGGCAGAACTGAATAATGTAGCTATTGTGTGGTGCTGTTGGACTGGCTCTTCCTGTCCTGAGTCTTCCCAAAACAAGGTAAGAATCAATTTAATTGAAGGGTGGCCACATGAAAATAAATGCTGTCAGGATCCACAGCTCTTTGGTCCTAAGGGCTTTCAAAGAGAAACTTAGAAAGAAGCACAAAAACTGGATCAAGAGCCTGCAATGTGTCAATGAACTGCTGAGGGATGCAACACGACAACATAATCAAATCTCATGTGTCTTTGCCATGACATACCAAGCCTGCAGAATTCAAAACAGCTTAGTTTGCTGAAAGCCATGACCAAAACATGTTTTCTCTTAGCTGCAACTATTTGGAAGAATTTAAAACTAATTTTTGGAAGGAAATTCTCTGCTGTCCAGAAAAAAGAGGCTTCTGTGACCCAAATATTGTCAGTGATACAGAGCTTGAACTAAAAAAAATCCAACTCGGCCAGATGTCATCTTAAATTTCCTATCAATGTTTGAATCAGTGGGAAAGATATGACACCTATGCTATATTAATTAAAACCCAAGTTTCCTGTTTCTGAATTTATAAGAACCTTTCAAGAAGTCCATCGAACGGATTTTCAGTATCACATACTTCCAGTGTAGTGTCACATAATGAATGTGTTAGAGAAAAGACAGTCTGGCTAGCAAATTAGAGATAATAACAGCAAATCTCAAATACACTAGTCATTATGTTTATTGTATAGTCAGATTACACACACTAGTTCCTAGTTTTTTTCTTCCTTGGTCTGTTCAGCATGTTGTCTCAAGGAACAGTGCTTGATTACATACTTCTGGTTTATATTTTGCTCTCTGTAGGTGTACACATTAAGATGTTTTTCTCATACTTTCTAGTGCTGCATTTTCAGTTAGTTTTTTCCCTATTGCATGCCTTGCACACCAGAAGTACTTCTGTAATTGCCTTATCACAGTGTAAGCTTTTATGTAGACTGACTAATTGGTAAATGCTGCTTTTTATGCTACTGCTCGTTCTCTGTAGTGTCATTTGTGCCATTCAATATTCAGTTGTATTTGGTATTAACGGCACTTTTTGGAATTTAAAAGTAATGACTTGCTGATTGTCCTTCAAAAAACAGTTTCCAAAGCAATATTTTTTCTTCCAGAGGCTTATGCTACCATATTAATTAATTCAATATTTTTTGTCTATATCAAAAGTATGGATGTTTATTAAGCTTGCATAAATATTTTGTTACATTCATTAAATAAGAGCAAAAATACATCTAAAGGACAATAATAGATTTTTTTATTAGTTAAGAAAGATATTCTGTCTGTGTATAACCTTATGCAGATGTGCCCATGTACCCATTCTGACATTCTTTGAAAATGGCCAGAACTGTATATTTAGGCACACACTAGATAGATTTAAATTACAAAATGATATTTTTCGTAACTTTTTCTACTTGTGTCTCCTTCTGAATATAGTAAGTAAAGTTTTCATTTCAGAGACAGGAATGTCTGATTTCTGCTAATCCCACAACTTTACCATATTCCAAGCCTGCAGCAGAACCACAGAGATTCATTTGCTCATAGCTTGAAGGAGGGGCCCCAAGTGAATTTATTCTCTTTCTCAGTTTTTTTCTTTACATTCCCAGGGAAATGTCATGCAAGCTGTCTGGAATTGGTTACTGAGGGACATGGTCTTTCAAGCAATTTCTCATCAGGTTTTCTGTTCTATAGGGAAATAAAGTGGAATCTTGCTAAATAGTGAGTCAGAATTCAAGGCAGATATTGATATGATTCTTAATAACAAAAAAATACCAAATGATCATGGAAATTATTGCTGGCTCTATGTGCTTGCAACTTTAGTAAGACGGATTTTTTCCCTTCAAATTTTTATATGTAAAATATAAATAGATTTGTAAGCATTTACAGGATCAAAACTGAATATGGCTGTTCTATTTTAGCATATTGGTGATTTCCACACAGTGGGGTACTAGAGGGTCTTTGGATGTGTGATTTTAGGTGAATGTATGTGTTATTTTTTTCTGTCACTCATTAGCTAGGTGGTTGTTTGGGTTTCTTATTTGTGATACTTTTAAAAAATCTCAACGAAGTGTTTATTTTATTAAGATTTCATAGATACTAAAAAATTTAAGATATTTAGGCCCTGATTACATGCAGAAGCTGTCTTGCTAAAACAGCCTCATTCCCTGTATCCTGCTATGCTGAGCCCTCATCTACCTGTGACGCTGAAGGGGACAATCCCTGGAATTGATCCTTCCGTGTGATCAGCCTTGCAAACTCAAGTGTTTGGTAGCTCAGGTACCAAACTGCTCTCTGGAGGCAAAGAGAATAGTGCCTATGCCTGTGACCACAGTAACCCAGAATTTAATCAGTATCAAGATCAGTAGTCTATAAATCCACATTTAAACTCTTTATGAGATTCTATGATTAAAAAAAAAGAAAAAGGAAAGAAGGTTAGGCAAGTTTTAAAACTGAATCTGCATTTACCTGAGCAGTGAGGCCTCAGCACCTGCATCTCTTACTTTGCTCATTTATCTTTTTGAATCCCCTGTGAAAAGAGCCTTAGTCTGACTAAACAGACTGCACTATGTTTATGTCCCTTGGCATTCTCTCCATGCAGCAGTCAGTCATTTTGTTGTGGGCAGCCAGTGCCTGTGGAAAGCAGCTGAGTTCTCTGTGTTAACATGAATGCAAATGTCCTTTTGCAGAGCTCCCTCTGGGAATGTGCACAGTAATATCACAGCACCAACCTGAAGTCACAGACATTTGCAGTCACTGCCTGTGGGGATAGAGAAGGCAGCGAGGGTATCCTGACAAACACTGCACTTGCCTTTTATTGCTATGCTTTCACAAGTATGGACAAGTGTGCCACAAAGGGTTACAGAGTCAGTGGCTAGTTCCTATTTAAATATCAAATGTGTTTAGAGTGAGTCCCATGATGATGGGAATCAATCACCTGCTAATGCTTTAACCACATAGAAAAATGTACAGCCATAGGAATAGTGCTTAAAATAAAAATAATGTTTAAAATGAAATGAAAATTGCATGTTAAGGAAATATTATATAGACATGGGAGGCAAAGCAGATTAATACTGAAAGATTTTACTAGTTACTGTGCAAGGTGTAGGTTTTTTTTTTTTTTTTTTTTTTTTTTTTTAATAATCAAAGGATTTAAAGAGTCAGACATTATCCTTTCTTAGGGACTGTGCATTTTCCCTTGTGAATTGGAAGACATTATTCACAGCAAATTACTGTAGTATTTTTGTGATTTGCCAGTATGACAGTTAAGGTTCATGAAGCTACCTCAGGCTGTTGTCTTCACATCAGTGATTTGCCAGAGAGAAGCTGGAAGCTGATATCACTTTTATGGGTTTGATCAGATACTCATACATTCATTAAAGTTTTTTTGTGATTATGTTTTAATTATATCTTTAGTCCCATCCAAAATGACTTTTTGCTCATACAAACAGCGATGCCATAAAGCAAATGTTCATCATTATAGTCTGGGATCTTTGTTTATATTCAGAAAAAAATTGTAAGTAATTAATATTTTATTTGAAACAAAAATCTACTTATTCATGTTTTGTAAAAATAAAAAAAAAATAAAACCATGCTATGTGTTTACAGGAAATAGTACTTATAAAAACCTAGGGTGGCCCTTTCTGGAAGTAAGTTCAAGTATTCCCTACATCTCTCAAGAACTAGTATACAGGCATAAAACTTAAACAATTGTGTTTGGAGAAAAGCATCTCAATTTATAAAAAGCAGTGGCTTGCAAATCTATTATGCTAAAAACGATGTGTGGTGAATTTTATTTTTCCTCAGGCATATTTAGAAATTTACAGAATTTGGAAGCTTAAGAAAATACTTGACATATGTTTCAAAATGGGCTGATTTTGTGCCTGTATATAGTTCTGTTTATTTGTCTCATGGCAAGAAAAATCTTTTACTCAACAGTGTTAGAATTAGGCCATATTGTATTTTAGATCCAGTATATCTCTTTTTTAGGAGTCTGTTCTTAAATCTCTGTTTTACACTTTCCTGTGCTCCAGTCACTACAGCTGTAATGAGTAAATGCTGTAGCTTTAGCTTTCAGTTCTTACCTCTGGGACAAATAATAAGAAAACTCTTGAACAGATGGAGAGAGCTTTCTCATACATGTTATCCATTAATGTCAAACTACAAGTTATAGAAAATATTTCTATTACACAGGTGAAAAGAGGATAATAATATCACCTGTTTTCAATAGTGCCTACATCCACACAGTTTAAATTTCACTTTGTCCCTGTGCCTTACATTACCTATTGGCTCTTATCTAGACCACAAAACGTGCTGAGCCTATAGGAAAAGCTAGACACAATGACTTAAGAGGAATTTAGGCCAGGTGACTACAGGCCTTTCTATATTACATACATACTGGAGACTCAGTATTCTCCTTCCCAGCAGTTCTGAAGAGGCAGTATTTCTTGTTTTGTGAGATGAAATTACTATTTTACAGCATTAACGGCTTGATCCTACATAGCCACTGGTATAACTTCAGTGATGTCACACAGTTTAGGGCACTCTAAGGTTTTCAGTTCAACTTGGCCATTGTTGAACAGAGCAATGATATATCATTGGGTTGGTCAATGCCACTTCTTGAACTTTTGACACCTGTGCACAAAATTTGCAGCTGGCTCAATTTCAGGGTTCAATCAGTAGCTAGACAGTTGTATTTTCACATGTATGGGTATGGATTCAAAGTATTTTTGTTTCAGTACCTCTGTAGAAATTGATAACAGACGCTTTTACTGAGTGGTTCACCCTGCATATCTGAGGGTTCTTTCTGTTTGTTTATTCTTGTACATGAAAATTTGGAAAATAGTGTAACTTCCCTATAGTTAAATTAATGGTCAAATATACTGCCCTTTGAAAAGCTTTCTGACCTAGATGAAACATTACTCAGGTTCATTACCACAAGGCTTAATTTTATCAAATGTGTTGAGATTCAGTAATTATGATGGTGATTAGATAAAGCAAGAACGGTAATTAAAGTGTATACTTAAAAGCACTTGAGAACAAATCTACTTGCAGAGGTACTTCTCATTTTGGATTTTGGAACACTTTTCAATATAAAGGAACCTCTTAATCTAAAGAAATTATGATCCAGTATTCAACATACCATCATTTTGATGGATAGTCTCTAACTGCAGTCTGTATTACTGTGCTGGGAAATTCACAAGAGCCAGGGTTAATGAAACTGCATGGGTTTCAAATTTGTCAAAATGGGCTGCCTGAGAGACTGGCTTATGCCTTTGTTCTTAATGAATGCCACAACAAAAAGCATTCCTGTGGGCTTTTTCTCTGTTT